>RJWT010014688.1:0-20910 GCA_004365215.1 Cuniculus paca | reverse complement strand
GAGAGGCTTATTTCTTACAGTTTTGCAGCTTTTAGTCCATGGTTAGCTGGCTCTTCAGCGCAGTTCACTCTTGCTGCTTGCAGCCACCATGAACAACAGCGCCTCAGCCACGCCACCCTGCCTTGGAGCCAGCTAACCATGGACTAAAAGTTGCAAATCTGTAAGAAATAAACCTCTCCTTCCTTCACTTTGGGTGTCAGGTATTTTTTCCCAGCAACAAAAAAAAAAGTAAGACATTTCCTTACATTCCTTTTTAATTTTACCTCATGATAAATGCAGGACTGTTTTTTCTAATAATGAACAATTATGTAGACAGACCTGCACTATTAATTCTACTTCATCCTGACTTATAATTCATGGCTTTTCTTTAGATGTATTTTTCATTTTGCTGGGATACATGCTAATTATTGTCCCATTAAGATCTATAGATGATATAATTTATCTTTATTTACTGTATCTGAAAAACGTTAACTATGACCCCATATGAATAAGAATTTGGCTGAACCTAGAAATATGGACTCAAAATTTTGTCTTATATCTGTTATCTTTGAGAAATTTGATGTGAGTTTAATTCTTTTTCCTACATACCTGTTTGTTTCTATCTTTGGAAAATTCTGTTTCTGCCTGATACTCTGAAAGTTGCCCCTTGGTATGTCTAGGGGAGGAGCTTTTGTCTTTTCCATTCTGCAAGCCCTATCAGACCCACTCACCACAAAATCTTCTAAGTAGTGAGAACTGTCTTCTAGAGTTTTGTGGAATGTCTTCTCTCATTTTCTTCTCTGGGAGGTCTTACTGATAAGCATTTGAAGCTTTTGGGGGCATCTTCTTGTTTCACTTTTCTATCCTTATCGCTTTTGTGCCTTTTGTGGTGTTCTGGGGGAATTCTATGCAACATTTTTGGGTAATTTTTTTGCCTAAATTGTTTCTTTTGCTATCAAACTTTTCGGTTTTCATTTTTAATTTGGATTACCTTACTTCCTACTCCCAAGGTCCCTGAAGGGTTAATGCAGTATTCTCATTTTGTTAAAGTCATATCCTATCATATCTAGTGTGAGAGGGTAAATATGCTTTTTTTAAATCTACTGTTACCTCAGATATTAGGGTTTTCTGTGGAGTTGGTGATGTTTGTTCTTCAAATATTTGGTGACCTACAGTCGCCAGTGTGTTTTTCTGCAAGACTTACTGTTAACCTGTTTGAAGACAGGCTTTCTTCAGTTGCTAGGGGAAGGTGTAGGGTATACTGGTGGCTAATCTTCTGATGAAAGATTCACCTACTCTTCCAACCAGCCAAGGTGGTAGGAAGCCTGGACCACCTGCTGAATCAAACACCATTCCATTGAAGATGTTCTTAGGAGCCCTTTCTGTACCTGACACTTGACTTTTAGAGAAGCCTCCAAATCTGCCCCTATATGTAGCATCCACCTCTTAACTTAGGTTACCTATCATTTCATCCCACCTCCTTCATTCTTTCAAATATTCAGCAGATTCTCTTCCATTAATAGTTCCTCTCTGTGTTTCTTAGTGTTGCAATGTAGTTTTTCATTTTCTTTTACATATTTAATTCATAACCTGAGAATTTCACAACATGGGAGAAAAAGGAAAAATACCCTTACATCTTCACTTTGTCCTCTGACCCTCCCAAACTTCCTGTGGGAGAACAGGAAACAGGCAATGTCCCCGAATGACTTGCTCCTTTCCCTCTTGCTTTCCCAAGAAAACTAAATTTAAAAATCCCATCTCACAGCTTCCCCCATCAACTCAGTTTTCAAATCCTTCCTAGACCTTCCAACAGTGATTTGTTCCTTACCTAAACTGCTGAGACCTCAGCATGATTATATTTGGTGTTAACGTAAGTGCACCTTGCACTGGCTTTCCTTCCCACAATTTAAAATGATGAAATTCTGGAAGAGAGAGATCAAAAAGAAGACAGAGCAGTCATGGCATGATGAGAACCGAAGAGCTGGGTGGGAGAGCACCCTTAGGCCAACAGCCTCAGCTGCAAACAATCACAGGCAGTGATAAATGGTGTGACAAAGGGTCATCATTACCCTCACAATGGGGACAGCATGAGATGATAATGAATGTGTTTGAAGAAGAAGAATATAACCTCATCTGGTATAGATGGGTGGTATTAGCATTTAGGTTGGTAGATAGAAGAATATGCTGACATTATTTATAGCTACCATGCAAAGCAATGACAGAGATCCATTGTAAACAATGCCTCTCAAGGCAGCAGCTTTTCATTAAAAAACATATAACACAGAGGTTTGGAAGAGTGGCTTGGGCTGATGGCATTAAAAGGAACTGGCATCTTCTCTAAATCTGGGACTCATTTTCATTCCTATGTTTATTTCCATTAACTTTTTTATTTGTATTTCAAAAAGCTTAATTTTTTAACCAGAAAAAATTTTAAAAATGTGGTTCTATTTGGAGTTATTACCTGAAAATGGGCTAAATTATACATTTTTCTGAACACAAAAGAAGGCCTAAACTCTTACAAAAACTATTTTTCTCTCTAAAGTTTCAGTGCCTAAATCTATTAAGGAATTGCCATTCCCAGAAGAGAAGTCTTACTTTATATGAAAATAGGTTAAAAGGTCATTAGCTGCAATAAAAAAATCTGATTATAAGTGAAAAGAAGCTACTAATATCCTGAGGGTAGAATACATTAATTGTGAAACATGACCTAGATAAGTCCCCACACATCTAATGCTAATCTTTAGTTGTAAAACCACAGGATCTTGACATCAGAGGAAATTAGAGCCCCCGAAGTGAATAATATTGAAAAGTTCTGGTAGAAAAAGAAGTTTGGAATCATAATTCTATTTCAAAACGTTTTTGCAAGATTGACTTTAGAAGCTAAAGAAAGAAATTTTATAACAAAATATGTATAAAAATCTTCTAAATTATCCTTCCCTCCCACATTCCCAGCTCCTTTCCTGGTGGCTCCCTCCTGCAAGCTAGGATGAGCCAGTCCTGTTGATGGAAGCTCGCTACAGGGAGTCACACCAGTTTCTTCTGCTGAAAATCCTGTCTCCTCAGATTCAGGCACAGCGCCCTCTAATTTCCCTATCATTTAGCTAAATATCCTGTCCTTTTACCACTACTCCACTTTCTCTTTGCTTTTCTTCTGGTCTGCATTTCTTACCCCTTCTCCATTACCACTATAATCTATAACTGAGGCTCATCAGGGTGTTCCTTGTTACAGGACACAGGGTGAGATGATGGCTCTAGGACCATTTCTGCAGTGTTCAAATCCATCGAGTCTGCTATCCACCTGAATCCTAATGTTACAGGGATCTGAGTTAGTTATAATTATTATAGGCAGTCAGACAGGGTTAAGTCCTCCAAGGAGCCAGTGCAAAAACCCAGAGACCTTGCAACTGTGGAGGAGACGGACACCTCCTGCTGTGGGCTGGACCCAGGACAACAGATCAAACAAATGCACCCACTTTCTGAGGACTGATATTCTAAACAGGTCTCTAGGTCCCTGAGGAAGCCAGGAGTCACCTATCTCGAGCCCTAGGGGAAGAGTCACTACTGGTTAAGTATGCTTGCTGACTACGTGACTCGCTTCCCCATTTGTCCCGGACTTGATCAATTTTACCTAAGCAATTAACCTTATTGGTTAACCATAGTTCTGTCCCACCTTATGCCCACCTTAGGAATTCCCATTCTTCTCCACTTTGTACCTGTCTCACCTCATAATTTTACCCTATAAAAATCCCCAGAAAAGAGTCTCTGGCAATCCACTTGGGACCCATTCTGTCCCTCTGTCAGAAGCTTTCTTTCTCTCTCTCAATAAATATCTTCTATTCTTAACCTCTGTTGTTCCTAAAATTCATTCTTCAACTTTAGAGAACACAAACTCATACCAGACATAGTAGGTTGGAAGTTTCGTTCCCCTATATCACTAGTTTTCACTCTTATCTAAATTGTCAAAAGCCTGGATTTTCATCATACGACATTTCCCTGTCACAATGGCATCTCCTTTCAAAGAGCTTATTTTTGTTCTCTTTACCTCTGGGACCAGGCCTCTATGAAGAGAGTCCTTCATCAAGGATTCAAGGTAGACTGATAGAAGAGCAACAAGTTCAGATTCTAAACTTGTGTTTCTACAAGTTGAGAAGCCAGTGATGGTCTCTGTCGCTTACTGACTGTATAATGGGCTTGTTTATTTGCTTGTAGAATGGGGACGATGTTGCCTGCTCTGTTGTGATATGCAGGTTATTGTGATATAAATGAATTAATTCACATGGTATCATTTGATGACAATTTCTTAAACATTAGGGTATTTCTCCTCCCTGACTTTCCTCTATACTTGGTGGCAAAATCAAGGTACGAAGAAAAAGAGGAAAGACATTTGTACCTAGGAAGTAAGATCTAACAAAACCAATTTAGAGACTATTTCTTTAACTCTTTACATAGAGTTTTCTGCAGTAATATGGCCTCTCTTGCTCTCATATGACACTTGCTGTGCAAAGTTCAGTCATTCCATTGCTCTTCACGTGGGCTTTTGAATCTTTTTGTTGAGAAGTTTGTAATCATGGCCCATTAACATTACTCAAGTGCTATTAAATACCAGGGAAATCTAAGCGCCCCTTTGGACTGATCACAGAGCAACAGGTCTTATTTTGTTTCTAGTTCCATTCTCGGGACACTCCCTGAAGAGTTCTCAACAGGATCAACACTGGCTGATACTGCGTGAGTAATCAGATTATCTCAGAACCTCCTGGAATAATACCAGCTTCAGATGCTATGTCACTATCTTGCAGAAAAATTTGTTTAGACATATCTCAAATTATTCCTTCAAAGTCTTAAAATCGTTATCCCTATTTTTGTGCATATCCATGGCTGATTTTAGAAAATGGAAGTTTGAGCTTAAATGCAACTGTTTTAATGTGCAGCCCGTACCCATTTCCCCCTCACAGTTGTACCAAACTGGGCTGACAGGCTCCACCAGGGAGCGAGTTACTCTATGGGCAGGTGGGTTCCTCAGACCTGAGACAGGAAGAGGTCCTGCCTGGGGAAAAAGCAGCCCAGTGAGATGTGGCAATAAACACGGCTGCAGAGCCCTTGGGAAATGAAAGAGTGAAATGAAGTGGGATAAAGAGCAAATTCTAAGTCCCAGGGGTAAGATGTGAGATTGTGGTTAGGAACGCGGTGCCACAGTACAGTTCCAATACAGGGAAGGGAGATTTGGAGCGAGGAGAATGCTAAAACAAATGAGTAAGTGGATTTTGAGGAGCTGCAACAGTGTGGTGAGTGTTAAAGCTCAACTTTGGGCAGCAGATGGGTATATTTGGCTCTTTTCTGGTTTCTAGGATAGGCAGACACACTATCACCCCAAATATGATAGCCTCTTGTTTCACCTATCATCTCCATGGATTACTCTGTCTGAAATTTTCACTAGATATCATTCTGACTAGGAGGTCACTTATTCACTTAGCCAACATTCCAGAACATTCCCAACATTCCCAATTCATGCTAGGACCAACCCAAACAATGAAGCAAACAAAAAGAACCTGTCTATAAAAGATCCTGTTCATTAGTAAATTTATTAATAGAAGAGCAGACTTCTTTTGAATGGTCCGTGAAGACACTATTCATAAACCAAGAAAGGCACTCTTACCGCTCGCTACATGGGAAGAGCTGAAACATTTCGCACAAGAGGCATCATTTAGGCTGGCCTGAAAGCAATGATGGATAAGTCTGACCTTGCAAAGTACGAGGGAGCAGTATCCAAGCAAAGGGGAAATTTATAATTGCAAATGTATGATGCTCTTTGAATCTTGAAGCAGTTTTCAAAGAACAAAACAGCTTAGTGTGACTGCCCCTGGGATATGTTTATGGGTCAAAGAGGAAGTAACGCTGTGAAAATTAAAAAGAGGAAGTAGGAAGAAAAAACTATAAAGAATCTTGTTAGTCACATCAAGAAGTTAGAAGGACTGCATCTGGTTCAATCAGAGATCAAGTCTGGAAGCAAGAAAAACCACAACTATTGCAATAGCTATACATGAAATTATAAGAATCTGAAATAAGGAGGTGACTGTGGATGAGCGTAAGAGGAATGTTTGAGAATGACTTACCAAGGCAAACATCACTAGGATTTGGTGAGCAACTAGAGATAGGGTCAAGAAGAAAGAGGTAAATTGAAATTTATACTTGTCTCTAGGTTGAAAGGCTAAACAAATGAAAGCAGCATTTTGCAGGACATGAAAACATAAGAAATAGAACCGATTGGAAAAGTAATGAGTTCTGTTCTAGATATGTAGGTTTGCCAAGTCTATAATATAACCAGGATAAAAAGGTCCAGTGTATGCGTTAGTATGTGGAGTTGAAGCTCTGGAAAGAGAGCACTTTGGCAATCTCAGTGAATCTGAGTAGCTCAGAACTCTGAGAATATGCCAGATCACTCAGGGAGAGCAAGGAGATGGAAGGAAGTCACAGCTGGCAGCACAGCAATACTTGATGCCAGAGGGGAGATAAGGGCTGAGGTAGGTAGAGAGAAATAGAACAGGATGGTCAGAGGGAAAAAGGTGGGAAGTGGTCGAGCTCACACACATGAGTTTCCAAGGAGAACTTACAGGTGGGCAGTAAGTACTTATCACAGGTTAAACAAGAGACTAACATCAACTTATATTTAGGAACTAAGTCACTGTTAACGTTAGTGAGAACAAGTCCAATATGGTGGATTTTGTTTTCAGGGTTCTGGAGGATGAATGGGGTGCTGGTAATGAAAGGCGAGAGGTAGATGAGGCAAGAGCAGCAGATGAAAATGCAAACTAGCAAGGCGGACTGCCCTATGAAATGCTTGAGGATGAGCAGGCTAAAGAGAACTCAAGGGTGAGTGAGGGGGATTTATCTGAAAGACAGCATGTTCACACTTGCAGAACATAGACATTTGATGATGCAGGGGGAATGTCTGGAAGCAGCCAGTTTCTGCAAAGTGAGAAGGGCGACTGTGGTCCAGGTAGGGAATTTGTATTTCCACGTCTGCAGCTCTCCTCTCCGGGAAAGATCAAGATAAAGGAGAACTCAATGAGAAGAAAATAGGGAACTGCTGGGACCCTAAAAGGATGCCAAACTTCCAGATCTTCCCACTGTCATCTTAAACACATTTTATTCACATGAAATCTGAGTCATCAGAATCCCTTCAGGAACAAAGAACCCCAGAATCTGTGGTTCCCATTGCCAGTTGCTCTGCACGATGATGATAGCACACTAATGTGCTTGAAAACCACTGCTTTCAATGTTTTGCTTTTTCTCGCATGGTCATCCTCTCTTTAATGATTGGCAATTTGGTGAATTGCTCCTTTTTATAAACTAATATTGATTGATTATCCCATACAGCCTTTAAATGTCTCTTCCTAATACTAATAGCAATGATATTCATTGACTTATGATGATTTAAATTCAGAACCTCCAAATAAAATAAGTTTCTATCTTAGGTTGCTCTATAAAGGCTTTTGAAAGTAGCCACCTAAAGGGACTAGGGTGTCACTTCGGGGCATGGCACTGGCCTAGTGCGTGTGAAATCCTGGGCTTGATTCCCAGCATCACAGACACACACCCCAAAAGCCACCTAAAAATTATATTCTTAAAATTCACATTCTTAAATTGCATTTGCCCCCCCAAAATAGTACATGTTATGATTTAAGAAAAAATATTTCTCAGAACTTGAAGTTTATGACTACCTGTGCCTACATAAATGCCACTGATTCCAAAAACATGAAGTATGTTATAGTTCATGGTGTATGTAAAATTATAGCCATTGATGATGCAAATTAAGTGTATAGAAGACATTTAGAAAAATCTGATTTATACCACGCTACTGGTGGTATTTTAGTGAATGTTCCCTGTTTGGCTTTATTTTGTATGTGCTTCCTCTCCCTCCTTGCGCCCCAGTATAAAATGGAAATATGGAAGTAAAAAGTTCCTAAGTTACTAGTGTTGGAATGGCCTGGGATGAAGACCCCAGAACGCATGTCTTCATCTCAAGGAGTGGTCTGTAATATTATTCCTGCAAACTCCTATTATATTACATGTATTTAAAAAAATGTTTACATTTGTGAAAATATTTAGAGAAGACACAAATAGAGGTTCCAATATATTCTTCCTCACGTTCAACTTAACCTGCATTCAGCCATCTGGGGAGACTACATGTTAACAGAACCACCTATATCCAAATTAAGTAAGTTTCCTCCTAAAACACCTTGGGCCCTTGTACAAATGCCTGTGTCCCATTAAAACATACTGATTCTGACTGAGCCTGGGGCCGCCTCCTTCTCTGTGACTCACTAGCTGATGTCACATTACTTGATACATATTTACTCAGGAGTCAGTTAATAAATCCTGGGGACTAAACAGGAGACAATTTTCATCTCTCCACTTCCAGTAACATACAAGAACCTCACTGTGTTTTTTGAGAAAACAGATGACTGTATATGAGGACTGCACTAGAGGATCCTTTACCCCTGGAGGAAAGGTCCCTCATGCCCCAAATCAGGCAAGCCACACAGCCAGTCTTTTCTCTGGTCAATGTGTCTGCTCATACCTACTACAGTTCATACTGGCATTTATCGTCACTGTCCTAAGCGGGGGCAGAGGATGAGGAAGAAGATTAAAGTGAGAAATAAGAGTAAAAATTGTTCAAGATCAACTTGGAGTCACGCGTTTTATGTCTGCGAGGACCACTGGGCTAAGCATGGTAGACTAGCCATAAAAGCCCAGAGCACCTGGATGCATGAACACTACTCTGCTGAATGCTCTGTAGGCTTCCAAACTCTGCCCTGCAATATGGCTGGGCTCTACCACACATTCCTACTACCTCTCATGTCTAGAAAACAAAGTTACTGATTCGCAGACTCGGGGGAGAGAGAGTAAGGCCACACCAGCAAGCAATGCCCAGTCTGGGAACCAGCACCATGCACGGGCCACCACTGGACTGGGAACAGCTAGACCCCAACCCCTTCCAGCGCGAGGGCTGGCAAACAAGAAGTACCAAACACTCCCGCCCCCCACCATAAGCGACCAGCTGATCTGGAGAAACACAGGCTGTGATGATAGCTATCGAGGTGAAATGCAAGTGGACGCCTGTGGCACTTTGATGTCTCACTGACATTGCAGGTCTAGGGCCCGTGGTCTGATCATGTTTGGAAGACAGTGGTGAGCAGTGTGGTATCTAGGGGGGAGCTCCTTCTGAGGGTGGGAGCCATCGTTGATTCCCTCTGGTCTTGTTTTGAAGTCCTACATCTTTCCATTTTTTGTTGGATTGGGTTTTACTCTTGTTTTCTTTATGTTAAATCGGATGGCAGGAGCAGCTATTTGAATTTACTATTGGTTTGTTTTGAAGTCCTTAATTGCATTCATTGTCTTGTTTTTATTGTTTCTATTCTGTTCTCTTTGATTTTTACTATGTCAGAAATTATCTGCAGCTATTTTGAAGACATCAAAAAGCATTATGGTAACTATTGTTGATTTTGAAATGTTTTGAAGTCCTGTATCACTTACACTGGTTTGTTTTGATTGGTTTTATTCTGTTTTATCCTCTTTAAAATAAGAAAAATTTATTTTAGAAATCCTGAACCTTTGACAAGAACCAAGTCAATATTTTTTGAACAGTCAATATTTTGAAAAAAACATAAAAAAATGTGTGAACAAAAATCAGTATGGTAATATTCTTCAAATGGGTTGAATATAGAGATTAAACATGAGGGTCAAGTTGGTTTAAGATATGGTGAGGGGAACAGAACCAATGACAAGCCAACTTGATTCAGAAACATAGGGGAGGATGAACGTGAGGAGCAAAAGGAAAGTCTGTCTTCTCACACATGAGGTAAAGAGAAAAGTCTATGGAATTCTGTCTAAGTCTATGTAAATACTTGTAAAAGCCAACGAGAAAAGATAAGAAAATCTGCATTACTAAAATTCATCTGAGAAATGAAAGCCACGAGAAAAGACAGAATGTTATTAGAAAACCTCCTCACAAAAAGCACATGTGCAGATTATGTCACATATGAGTTGTATCAGTGTCAAGGAACAAACTCAATTTCTTAAACTTTTTCAGTGCACATAGCTAGAACACAAACTGGTCTATTTTTTTTTTCAAATTTGGCATAACAGATATAAAAGTCTGATCAATATAGCAAGAAAAAACCGGGCGTGGAGGCTCACACTTGTAATCCTAGCACTCGGGAGGCTGAGACAGGAGGATCATTGTGAGTTAGAGACCAGCATGGGCTACAAAGTGAGCTGAAGGCCAGCCTGAATGGCATAGTGAGACCCTGTCTCAAAAAGGCAAGGGCCAGGGAGTTGGCTCAGTGGCCTAAGCTCCAGCCTGGCAAGTGTGAGGTAATGAGTTGAATCCCTGGTGCCACACACACACAAAAAACATATATATATATATAGCAAGAAAAGAAAACTATAGTCTAATCTGACACGTGAATATTAATACAAAAATTCTATTTTAAAATGTAGGTAAATAGAAACCAGAATGACTCTAACAGAATGCTGTCTCACTCATGGCAGCATGGCTCACTATTAAGAGATTTATTAATGCAATTTACTCAAATCAAAAGAAAATATCACCCCACCTAATCAGCTGTACCAATGCTAAAATGGTATTTGACTTTAAAAACATGGAAAGAACAAAGAATTTAAATTAACATGCTATAAATATATAGAAATTCCACTTCATGCTAAAATGAATGTATCTCAGGACAAACTTCAGTCATTCTAAATGATGTTAATACATGTAAAACAGTTGGTAGTGTTTCTGGACTACAACTAGTACCATGCTTGTGTTCCACATTGCTTACCATTGTCCTCATCATTAATATTTAGCACTTATTCAGAAGTAATTAAATTAGCCAAGTGAAATAAAGACACATAAAAACTAGAACAGAAAATGTAACTAAGCATTTTAGAATATGACTTCATTAAGTCCCAAGAAAATTGGGCAAAAATTTTAAAAATAGTAATAGAAATCAGTAATGCATCTCATTATATAAATATTGAGATTTAAAAAAAAAAAAACAATGTGCAATTATAAACTGTAAGAAAAGGCTATTTTTCAATGTCCACAAAAAGATAAAATACGTGGATATAAAATCTGCAAGAGGCACTGTGGATGAAGAAAATTTTCAAATACTAAAGAAAATATATAGGACCATTAAAAAATAGACATTTTATTCTGGGGTGGAAAGACTCAAAATTGTAAAGATTTAGTTTTCTCATGAGTTAAATTGTACAAGCTGACCCTGAAGTTCATATATAAAACAATCAAAACTACCATTTAAAAAATAAAAGCTAAAGAGTACTGTAAGAGGAAGGACTAGCAATACAAAATGATAACACATCATATCACAAACTAAGAGAATTTTGTAAATAACAAATCTGGAATTTGAGATCAATGAATGATGTTAGGAAAACTACCCACCACTCTACTGGGAGGAAACCTGTCTCAATCCCTAGATGAGGGAAAATTCCAAGTGGATTAAAAATTTAAATCTCAACTTTTATGCTAAACTTGTAGATTAGCTGCAAAAAAATATATATATAATATATATATATATCCCAATGAGTTGTGTGGAAGCCAAAAATGTGTGTGCTTTCTATGGCCAGGTCTCAGTAACACTCTGCACCTGACTTCTACCCTTGTATTTATCATGGTTGATTTGAAGTGTTCTGAATCTCTTTCTACTACAGTACTTCCCAGCACGGGATTGAGTACCATTTTCTTTCCTTTCTGAGTTATATTTCACTCAGGGGGAAAGAAAGAAAGAGAGAAAGAAAGAAAGAGAGAAAGAAAGAAAGAGAGAGACAGAGACAGAGAGAGAGACAGACAGAGACAAACAGAAAGAGAGAGAGAAAGAGAAAGAAAAAGAGAGAAAGAGAGAGAGAAAGAGAAAGAGAGAGAAAGAAAGAGAAAGAGAGAGAAAGAGAAAGAGAGAGAAAGAGAGAAAGAGAGAAAGACACACACACACACACACACACACACACACACACACACCAAATGACAAAGAAAATTTCCTAAAAGCAGGGGTAATGAATTCCTGACTCTGGGAATATGACTGCTGTTCATTCTTTGTGGTCTGAGCCCCAAATTTCATCCTCATGGAAAAGGACTCAAGACCTCAGGACTCTAGACCTTTGCCTATCATCCCTCTTCTATTCTCCCTTCCCCAAATTACCATCACCTTCTGACCACTACTAGAAAGGCTCACTTTACCGATTTTTTGTTTTTCTCCTTCCCTGCCATCTCCTGAAGCACCTCTAAAATGGCTGTATTCTATGAATATGATCTTTTTAAACAAAATTTCAGGTCATTAAATATTTTGCAGCTGTTCTAATTACACCAAGAAATCTGCAATCCTAGAACATCAGTTTGAGAAAGAACACATTAGTAATTGACACAAAGTTTCAAGTCCCACTGTTTGGCAATCTATAAAATGCTAAAATGTGGTTGATTGACTCAATCATATAAAAATGTGTACAAATGGACTCAAAGTAGAAGAAAATGTGAACCTAATTATTATGTCAGCACAGAATGATGGTTGTGTTTTTTCCAATTTTTTACTATTTTGCAACATAAATTTAAATGCTATGTTTCAACTTTTAAAATCTATTCATTGTAAACAAATCAGAAATGCAAAGTCACTCAGCAGCACAGTGCCTGCCTGGCAAGTGTGAGATTCTGAGTTCAATTCCCGGTACCCCCCGCAAAGATGCAAAATTAAAGAAATCCACACTCTATCCTAACATCCCAGGAAAATATTATGTTCTTTTTTATGTACCATTATATTTACATATACAAATTTCCTAATGTGTGAAGTTTTATAAACTGCTTTGCTCATGTAGCGTTAGATGTTAAGTGTCCCCTGTCATTTCACATTCCTGAAGAATATTTTATTGGCCACCAGTTAATCCAAAGAAGGGCTATTTCATAATTTTGTTTACATATTCCTTTACAGTTGGACGCTTAGAGATTATAATAGATTTAAGACAAATACTATAACAGCAGTAACAACATTTCTGAAAACTAACTCGGGGTAGTTTTTGCAAGCAGAATTACTAGTTCAAACAAAAAACATTTCATATTTGTGTGTATATTCTAGTATTAGCTTTAATGATCTTATTACTCAACATTAGCCATACACCATCAATTACCCTTCTCACCTTTAGGATTCCTTTCTTGGTGGGATAACAGGAGAGCTGGATGATATAAATTAAGTCTTTAAAAAACACCAGATAAGGTTTCAAGAGAATAGCTCACTAGTTTACGTTTTTTAAGAAATATGTTCTTTTTTCTAACCCGCTCTAAGAAACCCTAGTTGCAAAGTGAAATAAGAAACCCACAGGTGAGAAGCACACACACAACTCTCCCATAACACCCTTATTTAAGGAATATTTAAATCAGTGGTTTTCAAACATTAATGCTGGTGAGAATCACCTGGGAGCTTACGGAGACAGGTAGGCTGCACCCCCAGGAGTTTTCAATTCTATAGGTCAGATTCTGGCCTCTAGAATTCCCAACTCAAAGTCTGATATTGCTGATTTGGGGATGGTACTTTAGGAATCACTGAACTAAACCATGGTATTGATTACTTTTTATGGCCCCAATACAGTTTCGGGTTCAGGAAGATGGTGATAAACAAATTCTTACCATCATGCAGTTTATATTTCAACAAACGGACAACAGACTAAAAGTAACCAAAGGAGCAGAATTTTGGAGTCATAAGAAGTATTAAATCCTCTTGGGAATTCTCTAGGCTGGAAGAGCACAGAACCACGGAACCGGTTCCTCCTGACACAGTGAGCTGCTGCCCGTCTTTCATCTGGGTCCGTTTCCTCCAGCCAGCAAAGGAGTGGAGTTAGCAAGAGAAAACAAACTGCTTGTTAAAATGTTAGCAATTTCCTTCTCCAAAAAAGTGAAAGGCCAATTGCGAGCGGCTAGAAAATGAAGGGAAGAATATTTCTCCTGCTTATAGGTCTGGAGCACACAGTTATATTTTTTAGAACCTGTTCGGAAAAAATAGGGCTTTTTGTATCAGAAAACTTAATTCTCCACTGCTGTTCTTACATAAGACCTAATTATACATAAGGAGAATGCACTGATCAATAAAATGAAATTATATATACACAACGCACTTAGAGTCATTGGAAATGGAATAACTCGTACTAAAACTGCTTCAAACAAAAGGAAAATACAATATTCAAATGTAACTGAACACCACTTTATTTCACATTTACAAAGTGTCTTTTTCACAAATGCACTTGCTATTAGCATTAGAGGACATCAGAAAGCAGTAATTATTCATGATTGCCTTGAAGATCTCCGAGGAAGCAAAATTCCATGTTCCCTTTTGATTCCAGGTGCACCTTTTAAAGATTGGGTAAGCGGCCTTTCGCATAAACAGCTAAACAAGCTTTACAGCGTTCACCTGCTGCTTACTATTTACTTCAGGGCCCAAGAATGTTCATTTTCAGTTTAACTTTAGAGATGGCTTTCAAAACTATTTTAAACATAATTCAGAGTAAAATACATAATTTATACCGTGAACCAGTGTATCTAAACACACATATCTGAAACAAAATTTTACAAAATAATATTCATTCTCACAACAGTTGAAGCACGCTGACATTTTATTCTATTTCTTTCATTTCGGATGCCAACGCACCCCACTACATTTAAATTTATAACCCAATAGGTTGTGATCCGGTTTGACGAACTCTATTCTAAGATATCAGATCCTTCAAAGCCATGCAGGACCATATGTCCAAATAAAAACAGAACAAAACAAAACAAAAGTTATCTTTTCCTAAGTTTTCAGAGATATAGAGAAAAAAAATTTTAAAAAACAAAACAGGAACACTAACTTGGTTATGCAGCTCAATCTCCAACAATCCCCGGAGCCAGGGAGTGCCTGTAATTGCCTAATCTGTACCACATGCTCTAACTTGCACTGGCATGAGCCTTTTACCTAATGAAAATAGAAAAACTGGGCCGCGGTTTAGCTCAGCAGCACAAGTGCCTGCTTGGCAAGTGCAAAGTCATGGGTTCAATCCCCGGTACATACACACACTAAAATAAGTATTAAAAAAAAAAACAAAAAACAAAACAAAAAAAAACCCCAGAAAAATCTTGGTCAACTGATCCCAATCATTTCCAACTAAGAGAAATTTCTATGATGAGCAAATAACTGTATCAATGCAATGTGACTTGCCGTGGCTACTGATCATTTGAAACACGGCTATTGTGACCAAAAAACTAAAGTTTTATTTTCATTCATTTAATTTAGATGTTAATAGACACTTGAGTGGGTCCTGGCTCTATCTTTCGGATTGAGCTGACCTAGATTATTGTTTTAGTTACTTTTCTCTCCTTGCTGGGACAAAATACCCAACACCCAAAGTTGAAGAGGAAAAGGTTTATTTAACTGACAGTTTATGGAGGTTTCAGTCCATAACAGCTGGCTCCACAGCAGGGTGGCACATGGCAGAGGGGCAATGGTTCAGGGCAGTGGAAGACAGCAAAAGCAACAAGAGCAGGAGAGACAGCAAGCCTCTTTTCCTCTCTTACATTGTATGCAGGCTACCTGCCCTAGTGTGGGTGTAGCACTCACACTCCCAATCCCAGCACTAGGCAATGAACCAATCATAAACTCTAGATTCAGTCGCCTCCAAAAAGCCAAGTCCCTATGACTGCATAAGGCTTTAGGGCAACATCCAGACAAACCATAGCATTTATATTTCATATCTCAATATTGGAGATGGTCTTGGTTACTTTTTTCTTGTTGAGACAAAACACCTGACACCCAAAGTGAAGGAAGGAGAGGTTTATTTCTTACAGTTTTGGGGGCTTCAGTCCATACTCAGCTGTTTCCAAGGCAGGCCGGTGTGGCTGAGGGGCAGCAGTTCAAGGCAGCTGCAAGCAGCAAGAACAAACTGCCCAAAAGAGGGAAAAACAGGCTTCCTTCTCCACCTTATATTGCATGCTGGCTCCACCCCTGGGCAGGTGCAGAACTCACACAACCAATCCCAGCACTAGAGAATGAATCAATCACAAACATTAGATTCAGCTGCTACCATGACTAAGCGGGTCTGGGGCGGGGACACCTAGATACAAACCATAACAGAGACTTTAGTTGAACTTAAATTTTAAGACCTCTCATATCAAACTTCCTGCCCTGATAGCAAATCGAAAATTGTTTCCCCAAGATTCTAATCCACTCAATATAGAACTGCTAGAGCAATCAGGAATTGTACTGGTTTCTTTAAAGGCCAGAGAAACTTCTCCCCGTTCACCTCTACCAACTTGCTACGGTGAAAAGATTTAGCTAATAGTAAGTTGGACCAGTCCCTCCTTGGGGTACCTGATGTCTATCCCAGTTCAAAGCAGTTCTTATTCTTTCCCAGACTCTCACACTGCCTGATTGCCTAGACACTCAACTGCTCTCCATCTGTGTTCTGCCTCTTGTGCAAGAACTAAGAAACCACAGAGACACCCAGGATTGCTGTGAAGACTGTTCCACAATGGATGATCATTAACCGTTTTTTGTCCTTTAGCAACTTGCTGAATAGTGTACATGTCCTACAGAACAGTAATGTGAAATAGAGACATCCTCTTCCATGAATTTTTATCAAGGAAATGTCCCTTTGATCCCTTATTAGTGGCAACAGAAAGTCTGGTATACTTTCTTTTTTTATAAATGGCATAGACACCTGGAGCCTTCATCTCAGGGAAACAAGTAGTTCTGTCACCTGACTTATACCTCCTACTAGTTGTTACAGCACTATAGGTTAACTAGCCCCTTGTAATACGTTACAAAGTCCAGAAACCATGCTGATTTACTGAACACCTCAACTCTAGTTTTCACTGAGAGCCATAATCCAAGAGGACTAGCTGAAGTAAGATTTGATTTTCCTCTAAAGCAAGTCATGACCATGCTTGTTGACCAAGTATGGTTAAAGCAAAATCATTAAGCAAAGGAGGCTTATCTTATACTATCTCCCTCTCCTCTGAAGGCATTCCCAGTCTCATAAACATCAGCTTCCAAATAGTCACTTCCTACTGTCCACATCTGCCCAGACAACATTATACCTGTAAATATGGGGCTTATCATGTGGAAGTCAGAATTCCCTGAGATTCAAATCTTATAAAATACGCATGTATTCAAGTATAAAGACCTTAAAAACATTATTCCTTAACATGTCTTATGGTTCAAATTCTAAGTCTTCTATCAGGTTCAGAAAATATCTTCTGATTTGAAAACATTTTCAAACTCTTTAATCAACTAGAAAGAGACTTTCTCTGCCTAAGCTATAGCAACATCAGTAAAAAAAAATCATAATTAGTGGGCTTAGGAAATCACATAATTGATACACCTCTACTGTGAAGTGAATTAGCTCTTCTGGGTGAAGATGCAAGAACTCTTCTGGATTTCCAAAGCATAGTTAAATTTTTGACCTGCCTGAGACATATGGTCCTTGTTCTAGATAAGGCATTTCTAAATTCTGCTTTGTACTCCTTTACCATTAATAGAGTCAGACTTACTCTGTGAGTCTCACAACATTTCTTGAAGCACAGTACTGCGTAATCTAGGTCATCTTTTGAGAAGGTTTTGACAGCCCACTTAAAGATGAAAAAGAAGAGTAAACAGTAAAACCAGATTTATCAGAAGCCTTGACCCAAAGTCCTTCTCAACCAGTGCAATATGACTAACAGAGTGTGACCCATCTTGATCTTTCAAATGATGGAAATCAAAGCAGATCATTAAAGCACATTAACTCAGAAGGGTTACTGGTTACCACAGAAAGAAAGAGCATATTGATGTTTCTTTTTTAAGAGCTGTGAGTCCCTGACATTGTTTCTCGAAAGCATTTTTTCTCTGGGGACACCATGTTTGCTACTCTACTTAGGAACTCATTGTGTTAAAGACCTTTTCCTCCATGAATTTATTGAACCAGAACTTCTAAGCAACATCGCTGACCTCAGTGGCTTGAACCATCTGTCGTCTCTAAGAATTTTCTATATTTTTTTTACTTTCATTGACTCATTCCATTCAAAAAGCCATAAAATGAGCAAATGAATATACACCAACACTTGGATGATTAATATACATGCTGTATTAGGTTGTTTGAGCCTGAGCTCCTAGTGCTACAGTGCATGACTTCCTGTTATGGTTTAGATCTGGAGTGTTGTCCAAAAGCCACATGTATGTGGAAGGTGATTGGCTCATGGAAATGGTATGCTCCTCAGTAGATAAGTCCACTGGCAAGTTCATAGCTGACTTGCTGCTAGGAAATGGACCTAGGCTGTCTCAGTTACTTTCCTCTCATTGCTGGGACAAAACACCTAACACTCAAAGTGAAGCAAGGAAAGATTTATTTAGCTTACAGTTTCTGGAGATTTCAGTCCATAATCAGCTGGCTCCAAGGCAGGGTCGCATGGCACTGGGGCAACACTTCAAGGCAGCAGCCAGAGCAAAAAAGAGAAAAGGGGGAAAAAACCGCCCTCTCCCTTATGTTGTACACAGGCCACCACCCCTGCCCCCTTTCAGGGCAGGTGTAACACTCACAAAATCTCCTTGCCCTCCTTTGCACAGGATAAGGATATTTACTACTGAACCCTGGCTGCTTGCTGAGTCTCTCAGTTAAACTTCTAAACTGCTTAAGTTGACACAGTGTATAAACCATAACATAGGCAGAGGCAGGTTAAGGGAGAAGTGATCTGACAGGGTGTGTCTCACTTCCAGCTCCTCCCTTAGCTCTTCTTCCCGGCCACCATGACATGAGCAGCTTTCCTCTGATAGACCTTTCCGCCTCAGAGTCAGCTGACCATGAACTGAAAATGTGAGCCAAAATAGATCTCTCTTGCTTTCAACTGTGGGCATCAGGTATTTATCCCAGTGATGAGAAGGTGAGGAAGACACTGCCCTCCCTAGACTTCTCACCAAAGTACAGAGCAGTTGCATTCTTTCAAATGCTCAGGCTGAATACATAGGAATCCTTGACTCCTTTCCTCATCCTGCACCGTATACCCAACCCATAAGTAAAACACTTTACCTGCCTTCACACTACTCACATGCGCAAATCTGGCTGCTACACGCCACTTCTGCTTCACCTTGGTGGAAACCACTACGTCTCAGCTAGATGACTGCACAGCCCCTGAATAGTTCTGCTTTCTCCTTTGTTCTCTTATTCTCGGCAATGCATCCTGAATGATCCTATTAAAATGTAGGCCAACTTTTGTTACCTCAAGGCCTTCATTAGTTTTCCATATCACTCAGAGCGAAAGTAGTTTCCTACTGAAATCCATAGGGCTCCGTGTGATTGGCTCCTGTCCCGACTTCTCTGATCCCCTTTGCTGTCACCCTGCCCTTGGTTTTCTCTGCTTAGCCACAGAAATGACCTACTCGCCATTCCTTGAACAGACCTGGAACAGTCTGGCCTCTAAGCCTCTGCATTTGCTATTTCCCACTTATACCCTATGTATGTTTCTCCCGTTTCACTTCTTTCATTTTATAATTTTACTAAACAGCACATTTCTAATGATAATAGGCCATTTTCAGTCTAAAAGTGCAAGTCCTTTCACACACACACACACACTCACACACACACTTGCTATCACCTTTCCGGCTACAACTGCTGCATTTATCGGTAATTACTATACCAAATATTGTATTTTACTTAATTATCTTCTTCCCTGAGTAAGGTCTGCAAAGGCAAGGCTTTTGCTTGCTTTATTGCATTGCTAAATCCTCAGCTCCTGAGACAATACCTGGCCCTTAGTCAGTGCTTAATAAATAATTGTGAAACTGGAAAATATTGATGCATTACAGATGTTTGAGCTTATATCTCTATTCTGCATTCTTTTGGAGTCTCAGCTTACAGTGTAAGCTCTCTCTATCTATCTGTCTGTCTCTCTATTTCCCCACAGGTCCCTGACACAGAGCATTCTTGCTGCATCAGCCCTGTTCCCTGCTGTCTTCCAAGTTCTCCTTCATCACTGCAGCGGGGTCTCTGCCTGTCTCACTGCTGCCCATCTCGTTGCTTCTGGGTGCTCCTGCTCTCGAAGTCTCTTCTCACCTGAGATAAGCTCCATACTGTTCTGGTCACCTCCGCAGGCCTGAACCATGCTATCCTTAAGGTCCTAGTCTCGCCCTATCACCTCTAGGCCCTACCCGACTGCAAGACTTCCCCTTAATTTCATGGGACAATTTCTTCACTTAATCATATTGCCCAAAGAAAATTACTTAATTTCTAGTTGTGTGTAATTTATACTTGTCTGAATATTTCACGTATGTGTGTGTGTTATGATGTTAGAAGATTGGAGCTAATATAGTCAAAGCACTGAAATTGTTAGAGGAGTTCTCAATAAGTATTAGCTATTATTCTGACCATCATTATCATTACTACTGCCCCAGAACAACCCTTTTGGGACACCTGGTCCACACACATAGTCCTAGGCTGTGCTATGACAGGGAAACATAGGAGATCCTCCAGGCAAGATCACTCTGAATTGCACCTTGGAACACATGAGTCCAAGTTCCAGTAAGTGAAGCCCATGGAAAGACAGAGATGATCCTTCTCCTGGATCGAAGGTCCCACTTCCCCATCACGCCCTGAGATGGGCACCAGCACAAATAATCACTCCTTTGAAGGGAAGCTAATCATACCATGTGCCGTCATCATACCATGGTGTTCCCTAATCAAAATACACTGACCAGTACCAGTAACAGGGAGTCATTTCCTTCAGCTCACTTTTGCTTAATAAAGAAAAAATAGATCAGTTCTGTGTTGCAGAGTATGTTTCTTAAATACTTTGTGTCTTACTTTCTCAGCTATAAAAGTAGAGAAAATTGTATCTGTCTCATAAAGTTGTTGTGTGAAGAGATTTGTGTGAAT
>RJWT010014687.1:0-20916 GCA_004365215.1 Cuniculus paca | reverse complement strand
TATTTATTTATTTCTCTATGCTTATTTGGGGTTTACACTGCTCTTTTCTTTGTTTTTGAAGTGAGAATAGTCTGTCCTTTTACTCTCCATTTCATAGATTCCTTCCTTTGTTCCCTTTATCCAACTATTGAGCCCAACCTGTGAACCTCGTGTTTTGCTTATTGTATTTTTCTGATCTGAAACTGCCATTTAGTTCTTTCTGTCTCCTATTTTTTCTTCAGGGTTTTTTGTTTCTTTGCTGAGGCTCTTTGACTTCTCATTGGTTTCGCGTGCATTTGTGATTTCTTACTGAAGCATTCTTACCCTGATTGAGTTGAATTGCCTGTCAGATAATTCAAAATTTCTGTTATCTAGGTTTGGTACCTGTGGGTTTCTTTTGTTTTTCATTCCACTCGAGGTCTTCCTAATTCTTGGGGTGATTTCTTAAAATCAAAACTTGGACATTTTGGATATTGCGTCATGAGACTGGACCTCCAGGCCTGTGTGATGAAGGAAATCAAGCAGTACCTAAGTCCTGCATTGGGGAGTTGAGGCCATTAATGTATAGAAGGGTGCACACTCATGGTCCCCCATGGCCTCACTGATCCCAAGGAGAGAACTGGCCTCAAGGCCAGTGGGTGTAGCTGAAGTCCTCTCTGTTCACTAGGTAGCAGACACCCCTCCTCCCCCATGGGTTGCTGTACTTCCTCACAGCCTGCAGGGGTGGAACTCCAGGCTTCCCACAGCCTTAACTGATAGGGTGGGCATGGATAGTGGCTTTCTTTGTGGTGCTGGTTGAGTGCAGGGTTATTGTCTGCATACTTTCTATAACCTTCCTGGTCCATTGGCTCAAGAACAGGCTTTCACTGAAACCCTTTTAGAGGAGAGAGTATGCACCTGCTGATATTTCTGGGCTGCTGGTTTCTACAGCTCTAATGCTGGGATACATGAGCAGAAAGAAAGCCCAGGAGTTCACCCAAAGTTCATCCTTGATCCTGAGGTGGCCTTCTCTCCACCTTTAGTCTCTCTGCAGGAGATGTCCAGTGTGATAACTGACTCAGAGAGTGGAAGAGGAGACAGATGGCTGTTCCACCTTCCTGGAAGTAGGAGGACACATGATACACTCTCAGGATGGAATAAACAGACAGTATTTGCCCACATGCACATGCACACACACATGAGAGTATGCCCGAGTACACACACACCAGAAAGTATGTTGATGAACACAGACTAGAGTACACTATGGGAGGAAACCACAGTGCTGAGGCAATGTCTGAGGATGCTCTTTGAGAGGTAACTGATTTGAAGGGATAGCAGGTGGCTAGGCTAAGCTATAGTGTTGCTCTGAGTACTCCAGCTTCCCAATAAGGGTAAACATAAAAAGCAGAATTGATCTGAACCTTTCAGATAGGAGATTCAGCTACCATAGGTGTTATTTAATCAATGAATACCTATCTTTACAGCAGTAAATTAGGAGATTAATAAGGAAAGGAGAAAGACATTTTATGCTAACTTAAAAATGTATATGATTGGGCTGGAGATATAGCTCAGCAGCATAAGAGCCTCCTTGGCAAGTATAAGGTAGTGAGTTTGATTTCCAGTACCAAAAAAAAATGTATATGATTATACTTCAATCATGCTTCTCTGATTAGTATTCTGTTGGGTTTCTGAGTATCACTTTAGAGTGAAGATCCTAGTTTAGTAAGAGAGTATGACATACATGAAAACTGATGTCCTCTCGAAATATTTACAGATGTCATTTCATTTAGAAAATCATAGCTGTTCTGTACACAATATAAACCTTTTCAACCCCTAATTTGTTCTCAGCTGTGATGACTCAGAGTCGAGACAGAAACTGAAGTGTTTATCTGAAAAATGCTTCTTGATGATGGCAAAAGCCATTGTGATGAAAAGAAAGTACATTTATGTATTCATAAGATCCAGAAGCTGCCTGGGACCAGAAAGATTAAGTACAGCTGACTAAAGAAAGTGCAAGACTTAATTTCATCCCTTTATTCTTTGTTATATGACATTTACTCACCTGCTTCACCCACCTGTACCTCAGATTCTTTACCAATTTCCTTTGATAGTCTGACTTGTATGAAGAAAAAGATAGTGCAATGAATAACCATTACAGATAGAATGTGATTTTAAATTAAGATAAAATGCAAAGCAATCTTAAGTGTTGTCCTCTCTTCTCTCATGTACTTATCTTTATCCATACAATGTATCTTTATTTCTGGCTTCTGAGATCATTATTCTTATTTCTCTATTAATATAAGTAATAATTTGTTACATTAGTAGCCAGCTTAAGGGACACGGAATACAGTACCACCTTACATCTTCACAACAGTCTTGGGGAGGGGGTGAATAGATGAATTTCTGCCTCTGGAATAGGAGGAAACAGACCCACTAGGAAAGGAGTGGTGCCTACCGATCAGCACACTGTAAGAGCTAGAAATGCATCTGTCACCCAAGGGTGGCTTGTAGGCCATGTGTTCTCCAACTCTTCATTCGCTATTTGATTAGTGGCAAATGGAACAGCAAGCTCCCTGTGGTCACTTCTGCCAGCTGTCAACCGCCCCCACTCGGAACCTGAAACATTTCAATTTTGATGTCCAATTTGTGATTTCTGTCATATGCTGCCCATGAAAACTGTGGCAGGAACTGAAGTTGCCTGTCCGCCAAATATGTGACTATACTTAAAAGTGAACTAGTCTTATTGTTTTGGAAAGGAAGTCATTGTGAAAGTGTGGCAAAATCTTGGAGTATGTTAAAAATTGCCAAGTACTTAGTTCCTAGTAAAGGCCTGCGCACTGTGCCTGAGTGCACTGCCTGGTGCTGTGTGTTCTCATTTGGTGCCTTAAAGCCCTCTTGTTCACCTAAAACACATCATCAGCACCTACTGTGTTCTTGGTTTTGTGCTGAAATCACAAGGCAGGAGGGATCAGGAGTTGCAAGGAAGTGGGTCATTGCCTTGAAATTATTTTTATGTCTCATAACATTCTAAGAAAGGAGATCACTTGATATGGCTGTTTTTTTAATTTTAAGAAGCAAAACAGAAAAATGGCTAGAAATGATACAGAATTTCAAAAAAAAAAAAGAAGGAAATTAACACTAGTTAATATATTGCATATTGTTATGTTAGAAGTAGATGCTCAGGTTACACGATCTAGGCATAAAAAATGATCAATCAGACAATGACAGCACAAACTATTCCTTTTGATGAACTAACAGAGATTAGTAGTATAGTTATCTATTTCATATACATATATTACATAAATTTTTTGTCTTTTTGAGACAGGGTCTTGCTATACAGTTTAGGCTGGCCTTGAGTTCACTTTGTAACCCAGACTGGTCTCAAACTCACAACTGTCCTCCTGCCTCAGCCTCCTGATTGCTGAGATTATAGGCATGCCTCATGCCCTGTCATAATTATCCTTTATCTTTGTTCTATACTTCTTCCACTATTTTCTCCCACAATTTTAAATGTGCCCATACATTTGCTATTTGTAAGTTTCAGTTAACGATATTTCAGCTCTTCTGCTACCTCCTCATTACCCTCTACCTAAAATCTGACTTTGTCCCTCACCATGCCAGACAAATTGTTTCTAGAAGGACCACTGCCTTGGTCCAGGACAGTGACAATGTTAGTACACTCGCTGAGTGACACTTGCTGAGTACCAGCATGGCGGATGTGCTAGAGGCTGCAGCTCTTCCCCCTCCACTTATTGTCCCCTCACACTGTGCTCACAGCTTTCTGAATAATTCTCTTCTTCCTGAACAGTAATAATCCATGTCTTGAACCACATCCTGTTGGGGTATTTCATCAGTTTTCACCACCCAGCCAGTACGTCTGAAGATTGGGTTTAGTCTTTTAGCACTTTTTAGAATTTCATGCAGAGTCTCATTTCTACATTATAGGTACCCTGTTAAAGTTGTTTGAAACAAGTTCTCTGGTTAAATGTGACTTCTTTGGTCCCTGCCTTGACTCGCTGCCAGAGATCACACCTCTGAGGGGTGTGCTGCTGGGTGCATCCTTCGGAATACAACGATGGGCCTGTGCGTGACGTGTGAATCACCATAAGCAGCATCAGAGAGCTTTGCTTGCCCCTGATTCTGTTCCTAAAGCCTGAATGGGTAGTTGTCCCTCATTCTGGGGATCCTGACAAATGGAGGAAGATCCACCAATCGGTAGCTGGGGTAGTGGGACTGCAGGAGACAACTGTCATCGTTGCACTGCTCTGGTATTTGGGTGCCATCTCTTCATTTTATTCTTTCTGGTTCTGTTTCTTGAGTTGAGCAAATCTTAAAATTTCTCTTTCTCTAAACTATTTTCATAATTTACCTGTTTTTTATTGGGTTGCCTCTCTTTTCTTATCAGTAGCTCTGAACCATGTGGTTCTTTTGGTGGATACAGAAAATGTCTTTGAAAACATTTTGCCACATACATGTAATAAAAAACTTCAAATGGTTGTTGTAGGTGACTTAGTCCATTTGGGCTGCTTTAGCAAACTTTCACACGCTGGGTGACTTAAAAACACTTTTTTCTCAGAATTCTAGAGATTGTAAGTTCAAGAACGTAGAGTCACTGTGTGGTGAGGCCCAGTTTTCTGGTTCATAGATGGTCTCTTTTCACTGTTCTTATATTGTAGAAGGTGCAAAGAAGCTTTCTGGGGCCTCTTTTATGCAGGCACTGACCCCATCCATGATACTTTACCCTCATGATCTAATCATTTTCCAAGGGCCCACCTCCTAACACTATTGCTTTAGCCATTAGGTTTTGCAATATTAATCAGGGAAGGACAATAATCCAATCTATATTTGTAGGCATAAGAAATGTTGTCCACTTTCAGCTGATTTTAAATTTACTGACTTTACTGAACTCTCATTAATTTACTCTATTGTTTAGGTTGTCCACGTATAGGATTGTGTCATCCTCCAATAAGGATTTCTTTTCAATCTTTTCCTTTTCTGACTTTGTGCTACTAATATTTTTCTCTCCTTCCTGCTCTTCCTCCCTCTCTTCCTTCCATCACAATAAAAAGGACTTTTAGTCCTACGTTAAACAACCGTAATATCAGTGGGCATCTTTGCCTCTGATTTTTAAATATTTCTCTATTAAGTGTGAGGTTTGCTGGATGTTTTGGTAACACACTAAGTTTAGGCAATTTTTTCTTTTACTCTTAGTTTTCTGGGAGAGCTTGTGCAGAGGGTGCGGTGCTCAGATCTGTGTTTAATGAAAATGACTCTGGCCAGGGTGGTAGCTGTGGTGGTCCAGAGTGAGACAACATAATTTGGGTTAGGACAGTAGCCATGGAGGCAAACAGAAGTTGATTAATCAGAGAAGTGCTTACAGGTGAAAAGAATGAAACTTGGTGATACTAGGCACAGGACCTGAGACAGGGGGACAAGCCAATCTTGGCTCCCTGGGGTGGCTTATGTGAGTAAATGGGTCCCACTGTTTGAGTTAGGGATCCCCCCAGAGGTGTTGTCTATGGACGTACTGGCATTGACCTGCTTTGGAGATGGATGTCTGAAAATGAACAAGATGTTGAGTAGATACTGAATACAGGAGTCCAGATTGTAGAAGAGCAATCAGATTTAGTTCTAGGTTTGAATGTCATCAAAAGCTGATACATGTGGGACAGTGTGAACACAGTGTGAACCTAAGAATTTTAGAGGTTTCTCAGAGACAAATTGGAGTAGCTAAACAGGAATCAATCATCAGAGAAACAGTTGAAATTCACCGAATTTGTTTGGGGAAAGATCAGCATGCCCAGGTAAAAGAGCTCCATGCTGCAGTGAAACTGAAGAGGACATGACAGGCCAAAGCCCTCACTCATGAGGCTCAGATATTGCCTGACAAAGCATAGCCACTGCACCTCCCTGTGGGTACAAATGAACTATTAGAAGTGCCTCAAAATTTTGGTGATAAAATGAAATTTTAAGAAACTATATTTCTGCTATCTGTATTTTATTATATATTGTTATGGTTTGTTCTAGATGTTCCCCAAAGCTTCATGCAGTTATGTGGGAAGTCTTCTAGAGTTTGTGATTGACTCATGGTCCAAAACTGGGATTATGGGTGTGAGTGCTACACCCTCCCTGTATACGGTATAAGGTGGGTAGCCTGTATACAATATAGGGGAGGAAAAGAGGCTTGCTCCTCCCTTTTTTCCCTGTTCCCCCTTTTGCTGTTGTTGCTTTTGCTGTTTTTCCACCTCTATGAACTGTTGCCCCTCTGCCATCTCACCCTGCCTTGGAAACAGCTGATTATGGACTGAAACCTCCACAAACTGTCAGCTAAATAATTACCTTTCCTCCCTTAATTTTGTGCATTGAGTATTTTGTTCAGCAACAAGAGAAAAGTAACCAAGACGTATGTCAACACCATAACTGGAATGCAAGTTATTGAATCCTAAATGCAAATGAACTGCTTTATCTTTGATGTTTTCACTAAAGCATTAATTATACAGGTGTGTCAGCTACAGAGTAATAGGTATGTGCCTGAGAGAGTTTGCATTGTGCAGAATCATCCCTGAGAATAGAAAGGGTTTAAGAAAATGTGGGATTGGGAAAAAACATCTAAACATTTGAAAGTTTGTGATTAGAGAGCAGCAACCAAAACAATAACAAATCCTAACTAAAAATCCTTGCATTGAAAATATGTTGAATTCCTAATAAATTAAATATATTTCAGTGAATGTAGGAATTTGTTACATTGAATTTAACCATTGTATTTGATTTGGCTCTTGTCCAATTTGGAGTTCAGTGTTGACCTTGTGGGAAAATTCAATTTGGTTCTCATCCAATTTGGTTTGTGACCAGAATTGTGGAAAGAATTAAGTTTATGAACCGAGGTACCACTGTACAATAAAGACAGGATGAAGTAGCCTGGCAGAGGGCAGTTGAGAAAGGCCTGAAGTGGCTGAGCCTTGGAGACCAGAGTGGAGGCAGAGGTGGAGACTGGCTTTGTATGAAACAGTGTGATGCCGGCAAGGAATGTCTTGAACCACTGTCTAGTGCTGGCCCCTTCTGGACAAAGATCCAAGAGAGCTGTGACTGTTGGACACTTTTCTGGCTAACCATGTGGCCAGATAGCCATGGAAACCCCGCATGTGGCTTATGAGGCATCTTCTTCTGTGTCTGGTTAAGATTGTCTGTGTCACAGACCTCCAGGTTACTTATCAGCTTGAAACTGGTGTATGCAGAAATTGGCTTATGACCCACATGTCTCTTACATTAGGCTAACACATGGTCAGTCACCAACTCCATCAGCCGCAAATGCATTTCATGAGGCAACAAACTAGGCTCATCTTACCAACAGCAAGCAAGTATCTGGACTGTGTTCATAGCAGGCCAGGTATGTAAATGCTGAGAGAAGAGGTAAACAATTTGCAGAATCTTCTAGAGGAAACTGACCTGGATCGCTTTGGCTGTATACTCTCAGTTACCAACACCTGACTTTTTACTGCTTTATTTTAGGATTTTTTAATAAGCATGAAGGCTACTTAAAATCTTGATTTTTTTGCTATCTAGTTGAACTTATCCTCCTTACTGGGGTGGAAGCAGGTCTTTGCAAATGTAACCTACAGCTCTGTTGTACAAAGTCTGGTTCCAGTCCCTCTGCCACCCATGAGAATCATGAGTCACTTTCTTATGAAATGAAAATAATGTCCAGAATCTTAGTCATGTTCTTTTGAAGACATCACTGGAAAAATTGAAAGTTGTTTCATAAAACAAAAGTTACCGAAAGAAAATATGTAAAAATATCCCGTCTCTTTATCTGTTGCATTTTGTAGTCTCATAATTTCTTCTACTCTCCTTTTGGTTTTTCATGAGTAGAAAAATTAACACCTGAAAGTTAAAAGGCTCAATGGATATAAACTAAGTTTCAGAAAGTACATAGGAAGCCACAGCATATCTTGGCTGTCTTCACAACACTGCAACCTTGCAATCTTCCAAACATAGCTCACAGTCTGGTTTCACATGCCACATGTCACTTTCGAGGAGAGAGAACGATGTATTTTTAATAATGCAAAATATGAAGGGAAGGCTCACACTCCTGACTGTCAACCTTTCACATATAACTTGCTGTGCAGTCGCTTTAGCTCTGATTATAAACTAAGCTTTCTCTCTGTTGGCATAAGGTGGCAACTCAGTAAAATCATGTTCTGTGCCTAATAATGAAGATAATATGCATATTAGGTGGATTAAAAACTAGTCTAATGTTAGTTAAACCCTGTTTACCAGACAAGATGTGCATCGAAATATAGCTGCCACCCCTCCCGGGTAGAGACTGACCTCTAATGTGACTTAAGGTATACAGAGGTACAAAACTAACATGTGATACAAGTCCACTCACTCCCATAGTGACACAGTTGGGAGGGAGATCAGTATGTGTAGCCACTGACATTCTTAGGTGAATAGAGTAAATTTTCCACAGACAATAAACTTAAAATGAACACACAGGTGATAAGCATGACTTTTCCAGTATTCTTGGGTGAATGGAAAGAAAAGCATTCCAAAAGGCAGCAACCCAGGCTGCATTTCCTCAGCAGCATGCAGATCTCTGGCTGGTGTTTTGTTTGAAAAGTTACACCCATTTCAAAAGGGACATATGTTGGGCAGTTAGACCTAGTCATGATGCATGTGGAACTGCCACTGTCCTTGTTCCCCTGAAAAAGGCATGTGAATTTAGGAAAATCCTTGAATTGTAAAGTGGAAAGAGATAAAATTGGAGAGATTTTTTTGCAGGAAGGAGCACAAGTCGTGACCTGACAGAGACAGTGAGCTGAACAGATCTAGGTTTTCCGTGTCCATAAAGTAAATGTGATTGTGCAGCTGGGTTTCAGAAAGATCTCCTGAGAAGATAGGAACATTCTCAGTCCATGATTTAAAGAATGTGATATCACAAGGTCCCAATGAAAAGGAAAATGGAGAAATTAATTTCCAAAAATATCTAGTCTGATCACACAAGTGGCTTCCAAGGAACAATTCTGAAAAAGGTAGGGGCAAGCTGGGCCTGGTGGCGCATGCCTGCAATCCCAGCATTCAGGAGGCTGAGACAGGAGGATCATTTCGAGTACAAGACCAACCTGGGCTCCAAAGTGGGCTCAAGACCAGCCTGAACAGCATAGCTAGAACCTGTCTCAAAAAGACAAGGGCTGGGGATTTAGCTCAGTGGCCTAAGTGCCTGCCTAGCAAGTGTGAGGTCATGAGTTTGATCCCTGGTGTCACACACACACACACACAAAAAAAAGGTAGGGGCAAAAGGTGAAAGGCAAACACAAAAGGGAGAGAAAAGAAAGAGAATCTCTCCAACTATAGCATCAGAAGGAAGAAGACCTAGCAGGTGAAAGAAATCTTCAAATGTTAAGGCCAATGTGTATAGCATCCTATGTTATACTTGGAACAATAAAAAATTCATTGATCATTGCACGCTGATGGTGAGCATGGAATCATGCCTTGTTCTACATAAGGCATGAACAAAAATATGATGAATGATTAAATTTAAAATATTTTATTACTGTAAAAGACACATTGCCATTAATTCCTCTCAAGATATTCCCTATCATTTCTAACACACTTATCTCATAAGTCTTGCCACTTTCTGCAGCAGTTCTGGAAGTCTTCTTTTGCGGGTGACTTCCCCGATGCTGTCATAGCTGCCTTGAAGTCCTAACTCAGTTTAGAATGTTTACCTTTCATGGTCATTTTGACTTTGGGGAACAGCCAGAGTCTGCACAGTGCCAGATCTTGTGAATGAAGTGGATGAAGAGATACAATAATGTTTTTATTTGACAGAAATTTGTGTAAACATTTGATCAATGAGAGGATGATCAAAAATAGTAAATTTTACATTTTAAAATTTATTAGAGTAATTAGATTATTCAGAGGTTTTGTATTTTCTTGGTTCACTTTTGGTAATTTAAATGTATGTAGAAATCTACTCGTTTCTTCTGGGTTCTCCAGTTAATTAGAGTACAGTCTTTTGAAGTAGTTAGTAATCTAGATCTCGGCAGTGTTTGTTGTGATTTTAAGTTTTTTCTAACTGCATTAACATGTATATTTCTTTCTTTTTTTTTATATGATCAGCTAATAGTATTTCTATTTTGTTTATTCTTTCAATGAACCAGCACTTCCATTCATTGATTTTTGTATTATTTCTTAAGTTTCAATTTCATTAATTTCTACTCTGATGGATTTGATTGTTCTTGTTTCTCTAAGACCTTCAGATGCCTCATTGAACTATTTATTTGAACTCTCTCTATTCTCCTCATGTGAACATTTGCAGCTGCAATCTGCTGTCTTAGGACTGCTTTTATTTTGTCCCATAGGTTCTGGTATGTTGTGCTGGTACTATCATTTGATTCTAGGAACTGTCTAATTTCTTTCTTGATTTCTTCTGTGAATCATTGATTATTTGAGTATTTTGTTCAATCCCCACATGTTTGCATAGTTTCTAGGGGATTTTTTTTTTTGGCTTTGATTTCTAGTTTCATTTCACTATGATCCAATAATATGCATGGGATAATTTCAATACTTTTGTATTCTCTGAAGCCTGCTTTATGGGCTTGTATGTTGTCTATTTTGGAGAAAGTTTCCTGTGGTGCTGGAAGACTGTATTCTGTTCTTGGGTGGAACACTCTAAAGATATCTATTAAGTTTATTTGTTCAGAAGTGTGGTTCAACTCTAATATTTCTTTGTTGATTTATTGTCTAGTTGGTTGGCCTATTTGTGATAGTGAGGTATCGAGACTACCCCTGTTGTAATTGTTGATATGTATCTGATCTTTTACATTCAGTAGAGTTTGTTTTATGAATTTAGGTGTGCCAGTTTTTGATGTGTCTCTATTCATAATTGTTATCTCTTCTTGTTGAATTGTCTCTTAACCAATATGTAGCAGTCTTTGCTTCTTCAGATCCATTTTGGCTTTAAGTACACTTTGTTCAAAAATAGGATCACTACTTCTTATTTTGAGGCTCCTGTTGCATGGAATATTGTTTTCCATCCTTTGGATTTTAGTTTACCCCTGAATAATCCAATAAAAGGCAATGAAATTGAGGTGGTAATAATAATAATAATAAACCTTACTAGGAAAAGCCTGGAACCCAACCAGTTCACTACTGGATTCCACAAGAACTTCAGGGAAGATCTAATGCCAATATTCCTCAAATTCTTTAATCAAATTGAAAGGTAAAAAGTACTGCTAACCTTATTCCTGGAAGCTAGCATTACCTTGATTCCAAAGTCAAACAAAGACTCATGCAAGAAAGAGTAGGCCAGTTTCTTTAAGGAACACAGATACAAAGATCCTCAGCAAGATTCTGGTAGAAAGAATGCAACAAATCATCAAAAACATCATACACCATGACCAAGCAGATTTCATCCCAGGCATGCAAATATGATTCAACATATGCAAATCAATAAATGTAATATATAAACAGAATCAAGGACTAAAGTAATATGATCATCTTGGTAGATGAAGAAAAAACTTCTGACAAAATCCAAAATCTTTTCATGATAAAAAAACACTGAAGAAATAGGTATAGAAAGCCCTTATCTCAATCTGATGAAAGCCATTTATAACAAACATACTGTCAGAATCATATTAAGTGTGAAAAAATGGAAAATTTTGCCTCTAAAATCAGGAACAAGACAAGAATATCCACTATCACCACTTCTGTTTAATACAGTACTTGGCATTTTAGCCAGAGCAGTCAGGCAAGAAAAAGAAAGAAAGAAAGAAAGAAGGAAATAGGATATATATGGGAAGAAATCAAACTATCATGTTAAGTGAAATAAATCAGACACATTGCACAGTGGGCAGACTGCTCCAGAGACAGCAGGTGCCCACTGTCCTGGGACTGCAACAGAGCCAGCAGGGTGCCTACCCTCAAGAGGGAACATTTACAAACTTCCTGGTACTCTGACAATGAAGAAATCAAACTATCCTATTCGTAAATGACATAATCCTTTACCCGTAAATTCCACCAAAACACTCCTACAAGTACTAATCAAATTTACCCATGTAGCCGGGCGTGGTGGCTCACGCCTGTAATCCCAGCACTCGAGAGGCTGAGACAGGCAGATTGTTGTGAGTTCAAGACCAGCCTGGGCTACAAAGTGAGCTCAAAGCCAGCCTGAACGGCATAGTGAGACCCTGTCTCAAAAAACACAAGGGCCAGGGATCTAGTTCAGCGGCCTAAGTGCCTGCCTGGCAAGCACAAGGTTGTGAGTTCAATCCCCAGTGCCGAAAAAAAAAAAATTTACTCATGTAACAGGGTTACAAAATCAGCACACAAAAATTCATTGCTTTGCAGTATAGCAACAGTGAAACCACTGAGAAATAAATTAGAAAAGCAATACCATACACAATAGTGTCAAGAAAAATTAAATACTTAGGAATTATTCTAACAAATGAAGCAAAAGACATGTATAGTGATAATTATAGTATTCTGGAAGAAGAGAGTGAAGAAGACATCAGAAAATGGAAAAATGTTCCCTGTTCCTGTATAAACAGAGCCAGTATTGTCAAAATGGCCATACTTCCAAAACTGTGATATACATACTTAATGCAATCCTAATCAAAATACCAACAACTTTCATCACAAAACTAGAGAAAATGGTATTAAAATTAATATGAAATCAGAAGAAACCCAGAACAGCAAAACTAATCCTTGGCAACAAAAGCAAAGCTGAAGGCCAGATTTGAAGTTATCTCTAAGGCTACAGTGACAAAAACAGCGTAGTACTGGCACAAAAACAGATGAACATATAGGGTCAATGGAGCAGAGTAGAGGATGCCAAAACAATCCCAGGCAATTCAGCCATTTGATCTTTGACAAAGGGGCAAAAAACATATGCTGGAGTAAGGATTGTCTCTTTAATAAATGATATTGAGAAAAATTGTTATCCACACATAGACTGAATCTAGATCAATATCTCTTACCATGTACTAAAATAATATCAAAATGGATCAAACATATAAACCTTAAAACAGGAACACTTAATCTGCTGGAAGATAAAACAGGTAAAACTCTAGAAGGCACAGGCAAGGACTTTCTGAACATAACCCCAATTGCATAAGATACGAACATCAAGAATCAACAAATGGGATCATATCAAATTAAAAATCTTCTTCATGCCAAAAGAAACAACTAACAATGTGAATAGACAGCTATAGAATAAGGAAATTTTGCCAGTTACTCTTTTGACAGTGAACTAATTTCTAGAATATATAAAGAATTTAAAAATCAGATCCTCCAAAATAAGAGATTCAATCGAATAATGGGTCTTTTCTCAGAAGAAGTACAACTGGTCAATAAATACATGAAAAAATGTTCAACATCTCTGGTAATTATAGAAATGCAAATTAAAACAACACTGAGGTTCCATCTTACTCCAGAAAGAATGCCCATCATCAATATATCAAATAGTAACAAATACTTGTGGTGAGGCTGTGGGGAAAAGGAACCCTTCTACATTGTTAGTGAGATAGTAAACTAGTACAACCAATATGGAAATCAATATACAGATTCATCAGCAAACTAAAAGTAGAAATTCCATTTAACCCTGTTATACCCCTTCTAGAAGTCTTCCCCAAAGAGGACATCATATCACAGTGACACACATATACCCATGTTTATAGCAGCATGATTCATAATAACTAAATCTTGGAAGTTGCCTGTGTAACCATCAACAGGTGAATGGATAAAGAAAATGTGGTATCCTTGCATGATGGAGTATCACTCTGTTGTAGAAAAGGATACATTTGAGTCATTTATAAGAAAATAGATGCAATTTGGGACTGTCATGTTAAGTGAAATAAATCAGACACATTGCACAGTGGGCAGACTACCCCAGAGACAGCAGGTGTCCACTGTCCTGGGACTGCAACAGAGCCAGCAGGGTGCCTAACCTCAAGAGGGAACATTTACAAACTTCCTGGTACTCTGGACTCCTCTCCGCTTCTCCATGGTGACGATCTCTAACTTCTCCAGTAAGCTCAGCCTGATGCCCGTGCTGGCCACCACTCTCTCCAGGGATATCCTTGTTTCCTACTCCACAGGACACGAGAGCCATCACTCAGAGACACTGTCCAGCTCTCACCTCTGCTCTGGGGGTTTGTCTTTTATATCATCACCCTCCTTCTCTCTTCCTCTCTGGTGATGTAAGAAAATGTCTTGCTCCTGCTAAACATAATCAGGACATTCACACGTTCACCAGTACCCTGTCTATATCTGTCTCTTACTGTATGACTTCTGTTTTTGTTTGAGCACACTCTAGCGTATTCGCTAGACCCCAGTCCCTTCTCTTTTCTCCTCACAGCACATCTTTGTAAGAGAGATGCAGCCAGGTACCCTTCCCACTCTTTCACCTCCTTTCTATTCCAGTTGCCATTTCTACTGTCCCTCCATCCAAAAAGCTTTCACTGGGTCCCCACTGTGAGCCAAGCAGGCCACAGTCACTCCTCTTCCAGGCGAAGGCTGTGGTGACTGGTCCAATGAGTGTGCAGCACTGGTTTAAAGTACGTGCAGCTAAGTTGCTGTAGCAGAAACTCCCAAATGCTGAGCGGTAAATAAGAGGAAAATAATGTCTTCCACAGGAAACTGTCCAGGCTGAGCCGTCCAGCCTGGTGTGGAACTCTGCTCCATGCAGTCATTTGGGTGCTTAGCTTCCCTCCGTCCTCTCCATTCACCATCTCCCTGTTCCAGGGTTAAAACTGGTGTGCAGTAAACCAACCAAGTAACTTCTAAGAGGTGTGTCTGAGCGTGCTCAGTAGGATTTGTTTTTAAGAAAATGTTTTTTTACTTTTGTTGGCTTTATCCTCCAAATTCCTAACATCCATCTAAGCCGCTATTTGTGTGTGTCCAGAAGTAGGTGTGGCTGACTTCCAGCGGTTGGCTTGTTGTATTAACAGAACGCTGGCAGCCTAATGTTGAATCAGCCAAATGCATCTGTTTAAGGTAGGGTGGTGCAGCCTCTTTTTTTTTAATGCATTATCACAAAACTGCAAAATCACAAAAGCGATATTTTATGAGTAATGTGAATATACTTTAGATATTTGTAGTCAGAGATTTGAGAACTCTTGACTTACTGGACCTGAGGGGAAGCCCTGTAACCTTGAGTACAAAGTTTAAGTTCTCCAGGGTTCAAGTTCCTTCAGTGGAAGGCCTGCCCGTGGTACAAGGAGATCAGAGGTTTAGAATTACAAAATAGAGTCTCTGAAACAACATAAATAATGATAACGAATAAGCACAAAGAATCACTGTGCAATTATTCAGAGACCTGGCTTGGAGTCTTTGCAGAAGCACAGAACATCTGGATTCCTAGTGGTGCCGTGAAGTGAGACCCAGCTCCTGCTGCACCTCCTGCCAGCTGTGCATGATGTAAGTAGCCCTCTGAGGCTTGGGCCTCTCTCAAGACAGGCGGACTCAGCCCAGCAGGTGGCCAACCTTGCTAACTGGCCACTCAATTGAAAGAGCAGCCCTATATTAAGTAAGTGACCTGGGAGTGTGGCTAGGTCAGTTACTAAAAGTGGAGTGGTGTACTCTAGCTGCTGCGAGCAACTGCTTCTCTCCTCCTGCTGACTTTGGATGATCCTGAGGGAGAAATGGCTTGGTGTTTGTAAACACTTGAAAGTTTGCTTGCTGATGCACAGAGGAGCGAGATTCTCTGTGCCTGAAGAACAAGCTGGTGTTGCTTCTTGACCCAAATCATCATCATTTCTAACCCAAGCAACATGCTCTCTCTGCTACGCCAAGCCTTCTCTAAATTCTATGGGATACTGTTAGTAAGTACCGGGGTTCTGTGGTTACACAGCACTGTGGAGCATGTGGTGTTTCTGGCTTTTGTTTTTGTTCTTACACTGTTTCTCATTCCGCTTTGGAACCAAACAGTTAAATCAGTCAGGTAATCACTTTTGCACAGTAGTGGATGATGATGACATTTGTAACTTTTTTACTCACTTTTCACCCTTAACATTTTACTTAATAAGCAATTTAAACCCTGTTTTTTTTTTTTTAAACATTCACTCTGCTTGTTATTTCTTACTCTTAGTTAGGTGCAAACTTGTTCTATTCATTCCCGTTTTTTCTTTTAAGTTTTGGGCTGCACAGCACCTGCTGTCTGTCAGTGTTATGTGGCCTTGTCCTTGACTTTGCTGCAGTTTGGTCATCATTACATGACTATCATTGGCTCGGGGCACACAGTGAGCTTTTTCATAATTTCTTTCTTGTGCCCATTTTCAGTAAGGGGCAGTTTTAGTTTCTGTTGTGCTGGGGGCAGTGTGCAGGACAGTGAACTCCGCTTTCTCTCTCTCTCCCTTCCTTCCTTCCTCCCTCCCTTCCTCCCTTCCTTCCTTCCTTCCTTCCTTCTTTCTCATTTTCTTCCCTCCTTCCAAGTTTCCTCTTCACTTCGCATCTTCCTTCTGTCCTCATCTGACCCCTCTTCTATTCCTCCTTTGTTCTTCCTCCCTAAGAAAACAGGTGCTGGGAAGGGTCACAGTCAGCTGAAGGGGGACTTCTGTCCCAAAAACCTGAACGCCCCTTTCTCTGCTTCTTCCTTTTGAACACCGTTTAACATCGGTTTTGACTTGTTAGCGTCCCCTCCCCCACCCCACCACCCGGCCCCACACACTCTGTCCTATCGCTTCTCCCATCTGACCACAGCCACTCACTGGCCATCACGCAGGCACAGGGAGTAGTGCCTGCTTAGCTTCCTTCCATTTTCTTGCTGTTCTCCACCTTATCTTTGGATCTTTGTTCTCTTTTGTTGGCATTTCTACTTGTTATTTATTTTGGCCTGTTTATTGTACCTCTGGTGAATAAACAGTTGATTGCATGAATAGGTAGTCTCCAGTACACTTGGCACTCTCATCATGTGCCTTTGCCTCCAGCCCAAGAAGCTTCCAATCCTTTTGCAGAGGAAATATCTGTGTGTGGGCCCTCAGAACACGATCAGTGCCTGGTGGGGTGTGATGGTGAAATCGTGTATATAACAAGTCAGAAGGAAGCTGGTGCGGTAGCTAAGAGTTGTCATGGAGAGGGTCAGCTTCCTGGGCTCCTCCCTGCAGGGAAGAGGAGTGTGTGGGAAACAAGTGCCAGTTTGGGAGGGAGGTAGGGTTGGCATTAAGCAGGGAGTGATATGCGAGAAGACAGGAGTTATTTTGGGAACACTAAGTTGGCAGGTGTCACACTGGATCATAGAAGAAGAGAGATGAAAATTGGGAGAGTGTTCTGGAGGTTATTACAGTGAGTGTGGGGTCTCACCTGGGGTAGGGGTAGGGAACACGGAGCGAGGATGGAAAAAAACAAGGCAGTTCAGATCTGAAGTTGGGTCCTCACAGGCCAATGGGAAGCTGGAGGCTTGGCACATCTCCATGCTGTTAGAGCCACTGGGGAGTAGAAATTCAGCTTCACAACAGAGGTCTGGCCTTCCGAAATGAATCGGTGATGCTCAGACTTTCTGGAAAGTAGAATCTTCTATTTCATTATCATATTTGAAAACAATCAAGAATATGCTGTGAATTGTGCATGCTATTTGATTATCATAGTTGTTGTATACTGTTAGTACTAAATTAACCAATTTTTATTTAATGTTTTCATTTAATTCTTGTTCTTCCACAACATTACAGTTAGGATTGTATGCCCCATAGTAAGTTCCCCCAAACACCCGTTCATGACAGGTGCATGTAGAGGGCCCTGTTACCAGAGGTTTCCATAATAAATAAAAAGAACAGATCTCAGTCTTCAACATAACACATGGCACTTATATCTGTAGCCTTTGACATCCCAGACAGGTTGCTTCCAGGATTTGCCATGGTAAAGGGGCAGTGTTTGCTAAATACAAAGTTTGGGTCCAATTTATAATGAGGAAACTGAGGTTAGCCTAGCGAAGGCTTACCTGACTCAGATTGGTAGTCGTGAAACTAGGGAGTACAACTCAGAGCTGGATCACAGCACACTCATGCCCCAGGGAATGGATATGAGCTTTGTTCACAGAAGAAAAAGCAAATCTAGAGGAGCTGATTCTATGTGTCAGAAGATGCTAAGGCCACAGTACATGTCTTCCAGCCCTTTTAAGCATCCTGAGAACTGTGTGTTTGCTGCAAGTGGCCATCAAGACATAGTTCTGGCAGCAAAGGTCCATCAAACTGTCTAATTTGAGACAGATATTTGAAAGAACCCTGTCTGCTTTTGTGCTTACATGTCTACATTTGTGTATTAGCTCAAGTTTTAAGATGTTCTGTGCTAAGCGACAAAGGGATTTATCCTATTCTGTGGAATAGAAAGTTTTGATTGGTTGATCTTCCCCTACTCCTGAACAGAAGGACCATTTGCCACACTTTCCCAGGGTCAATAGCCTGGATGCTTGCCCCTAGGTATCATGCCTTTTCTGTGAGATTCCTGCACATGCTTCCTGGGTATGACTTCCCAGTGGTGCTGGAAAGTCTAAGGTGCACAGCTCAAAGAGTCTGATTCCATGGGCCGCACTGGAAATTTTAAAAATTGGCATTGGCCTTGGCAAGACTTAGCATTGCTCTTTTCTTATGTATTCTTATTTATTCATTTAAGCAAATGATGTTTTTTACACTGCGAAATTTATAAAACTCTTTCCCTCATCTCAGATTGGAAGGCCACACAATCCCCATATACACATACACACACACGCACATCGAGGGTAGGTGTGGTCCACAGTCCATCCACAGGGACCTCCTGGAGGATACTTCAAGAACACATCTGGAGCCCCAAGGCTGTTCCCCATCCCAAAACCCAGCTGAATTTTTGTGGCAACTCAGTTGTGGAAGGAAAAAGGTCATTTCTGTAGGGCCAAGGAAATGGTAAAAACTCAGAAACATGAAGTGCAACAAATTAGAAAGACAAATGTTTCTCATGGGAATCATAGTCTCATAGTGCGCATCCTCACCTGTCCAGGACTGGACCATCCACATCAGCAGGACAGAGATCACCTTCAGGTGGCAGCTCTGGCTATGTTTAGATTCTTGCCATGTTCAGCAGTATTATTTAGTGCTGTCAGGGAAGAAGGTGTGAAATGAGTTTTCACTCAGTTGAAGCACTGCACTCTGTGTACTGACTGGGCTACAGAGGAACCAACAGCAGAAAATGTGGGTCTCTTGGAAGAGATTACTACTAAGGTTAAAAAGCAGTCAGTGCAGAAGACCTTCTGGGCAGCTGCATCTTTCAGACACAAATGCAGTCACAGTCCATAGGAATAGGGACATTTTTCCTGCAAAGGCAGCCTCGGCCCCTGGCAGAAGTGAGCATAACACAAACCACACAGACTCTCTGTGTTTCTGAGGTCATAATATAAAGCATGAATCCTGTGTCTTCAGAGATGGGGCCCTGGAGTCATCAAGACCTCCTTCCTCTTTCCCCAGGCGGCACAGGTCAGCCACAGGATCAAACAGAATGGCACGCAAGTGGGAGGAGAGCAGGGCTCTGCACCCAGAGCATTGGCGACACTGGTGTCTGGGATATCTGGATCCTGTGCTGGGCTGGCACTGTCCTCCTCATGTCACAACCTGAGCTAGAGGAAAGTGTGTTGTTCAGAGCTTCCCAGGACTCTGGGGGTTGGTCTCTGTGCTGGGATGTGGGTCCACAGACTGTGGCTCATTCCTCATTCTCTGATTATCCCCATGGATCTAGTTGTGATGGCTTCACCTTAAACGTGTTCCCTCTAATCACCTGCCATAGATCCTCCTCCTAGTCTCGTGCACATGTGTTCCTGTGCTCCAGCAGGTGTAGGAGTGTGTGTGTGTGTGTGTGTGTGCACCTGTAGATGTGTACACGGCTGAGCACTGGGGCCTCTGGATTTGAATCTGGAGAGTGAAGGGCTGGGTTGGAGTCAGGTCCTGCTAAGAACTAAAGCAGATGGCCCCCAAGATGGTGGATCTCCCTGAAGCTTCTTGGCCACACTCTTGAGAGGGAACACACTGCCCTGTCCCAAACTTCATACCTATTCCTGGGAGAAGCTGAGTCACCTTCAAAGAATATACAACCTGACAGCAATTCTGTTGAAAGGCAAGTGAGTCTGTGCAAACCCTGATAATACAGTGCAGAAAGCTGTGTTTCTCAGCTATAAGGCCGCGGAGAGACTGCTGCACTGACTGCAGTGTTCCCAAGTATCTCAACATCCTCTATTTTCTCCTCAGCACAGAAAATCAAAGGTGAACAAGCCACTTCTGAGCAATAAGAATGGCTGGATTCATGCAACCATATAATTCAATAAACTATTTTAGTAAACATGGTGAGGTCAGGTGAATCCCAACAGATATGCAGAGTTTTTAATCAATGCCTTTTCTCCACACTGCCTCTTCCTCCTTTTTCACTCTGGAGGGAGAACGTTCCTCTGGCCTCCTATCCTGCATGGTTCCAGGTGAGGTGCCCATTGTTCTCTGGACCATAAAAATGCAAACAACCCCTCTAAGCTGAACAGCAGCCTCTGTGCCTGGTTATGGCCACACGCGCTTCCAGCACCCTTTGCAGCTCCATTTCCTCATCGGGGCTGTGAGATGAGGTGTTGAGCACTTGCCCTTGCTACTGGGACCCATCAAGATCTAAACAAGTGTGGCTGCTGCTGCAGTGACTGTGCTGCTGCATGGCCACCAAAGACAAGGAAACAGGTTGAGTGTCTTGGTTATTTTTTTCTCGTTGTTGAGACAAAATACCTGACGCCCAAAGTGAAGGAAGAAGAGGTTTATTTCTTACAGTTTGGGGGGTTTCAGCTGGCTCCAAGGCAGGGTAGCATGGCCGAGGGGCAGCCGTTCATGGCAGCTGCAAGCAGCAAGAGCCAACTGCACTAAAGAGGGAAAAACTCCACCCCTGGGCAGGTGCAGAACTCACACCGCCAATCCCAGCACTAGACAACGAGTCAATCATAAACACTAGATTCAGTCGCTTCCATGA
>RJWT010014686.1:0-20924 GCA_004365215.1 Cuniculus paca | reverse complement strand
CACAGAGGGAGGTGTTTGCCTCCTCCACAGTTGCAAGGTATCTGGTCTCCTGTAACGGCTCCTTCGAGGGCCCAGCCTTGTCTGACTGCCTATAATATTCTATCTATTTTTGCTGCCTACAACAATAGGATTATAGGCATGTGCTACTATGCCTCTTTTGTGTCTTAGATTCCTTATCTTTAAAAGAAAGATTTATGGTGGTTTTTGAGAGATTGAATGTGTTAATTTATATAAATTGTTTAAAGGCATTGTTATATAATGACTCTCAATGTGAGTTATGATTATAAAGATTATGAAAATGCTAACAGTGTGTGTTATTGTCTGGGAAATTTTTTGTAGTCTTCTAAAAGCTGGACCAATTTTAGAAATTTTTCACTTATCCCAGATATAACTCTTTTATATGTAAATGAGATTTCCTTTTGTTTATTGATGAGTTGAACTTCAAAGAATTCTAAATTCGTATCATTGATCAAATATTATATAGATTTTATACATTTTATATGATAAATAAATTCAATCATTCTAGTTTCAAGAAACAGAAAATTCCTAAGGGAGTCTCATGGGCGCTAAAAGTCAATTTCCCACTGAATTATCAATGGGTGATGCTACTGATATAGTAACTGCTTATCATACCTATGATGACTGTAGAGAATTCATCATGATTCTGGTTGATTTGTATATTCACTAGGTGTATGAAGTAGAAAATATAAAATGAATCATGTTCCTTTCCAATTTGCTTTGATATTTTCAAATATATGTGTTTATTAGTAAAAGATTATGTTTAGTTCTTACAATAAAACTAGCATGGAAACATTAGAAATAGCTAAATGTATCAAAAATTTGAAATTCCCTTCAAAAGCAAAGCCCTGTATTATGTGTTGTACTGTGTTTCTGATAACTCTTGTGTTCCTGCTTTTAGTATTATGAGAGATAAAGTGAGATAAGATGAAGATTAGCGAGATTAGGGTCAAGAGGGAGGTCCTTGGCTCTGGGGTGAACCTTGAAAGGGCTGGGCTCCTTCCACTTTCTTTTAGTCTTTTGCTTCCTAGCCAGGAAGTCAGCAGTTTTCTCCACCACGAGCTCTGCACCCTGGCCATACGGCACCTCCAACAGAGGTCTTCAGCCAGGGAGTCCAATCATACTAGAATCTCTAAGACCATGAGCCAGAATAAGCCTTTTTCTTTAAAAATTAACTCTCTCAGGTATTTTGTTATTTCAGGCTAACACAACTAACACAACCTATAAATTATACAGGTGACCTCTAAGATACTAGTTATATATTTTAAGTGGCGTTTTTATCAGACAATGTACAATTGTTTATTTTTAAAAATCTAGCCAAAAAGGCTAACTATTGCTAGAAATAAGATCTGTATATTCTGGCAGGTGACCCTTGAGAATGGTGTAAATATTCTGAGTTGATAAAATCAATTGCTAAGCAACACTTGAGCAGTTGTCAAGCTGTACTGATCACTTTCTTTGTCCTGGGTTGGCTGGACAGAACAGTGAATATTAGAGCTTCACAACTGTTCTGTAGTGTTTGAAAACTGCTGTCTTAGCAAAGTGGTGGTGTTTTTCTCTCTTTTTTTCTTTTTTTTTTTCCTCTTTCACATATTCTGCTCACATGGTGGTTTTCCAGGGAACTTGTCACTCAGCTGCCCGCCTCAAAATGCCACCTTCTGAGGAAGTTCACGGTTTAATAGGTGAGAAGTCAAGCATAATTAATGGAAAAAAAGAGTCTCCGAGAAGTCAAGGTAAGTCTTTTTGTAAATAACTCCCACCAGACTTACTAGAAATACTGCCTTCACAGCATTCAACTTTTCATTTTTTTAGTGACAGAAAAAATTTTTGAAGTAATTATCTTGGCTTGATTTCTGAGTAAAATATAGAGGCTTTCTATGAAGGAACTGTGCTAGATTTGCTTTTTTTCCTCCCTTCCAGGAATGATATTAGACTTCATGGAACAAACTTCCACTTAAGACAGAATTAAATAAAATACATCGCTGCAGTCTACACAAAGAAAACACTAATAATTTTAGGGCTCAATTTCCTTAAAAGATGAAATAATTTTAAGTTAATGTACAAAAGTTACCTTGTAATGATTTCACTTGCAATTTCTCCACAGGGAGGTATTCATCAGCTCCAACTGGTTTCTCAACAGAGAAACACACTAGAAAAAAATAGACATGAGGCACATTATTGCAAAGCAATAGGAAAGTTATTTCAATGATAGGAAAAGGTAACATGCATATTTTAGGCTCAACTGTTTCCTATTGTATTGTTTTGAGTTTAAATTTCTCACAAGACAGAGTGTATGTGTCTGTTGGCAAGCACCACTGGATGGTGTATACCATGTGTATCTTGCAAATTCAAATATTTTAATCTTTTTCATAAAATGCAGTATTTGTATATTTTTAAATGATCTCTACTTCTCAGATAAATATATGAGCTCTTTGTTAAAACACTTATTTTATGCTTTTTGTGTGGATAATAGTCAATGTTATTTAAAATATACATAATGTTCTTTCAAATCTTAAGATTGCTTTAAGAATTACAACTAAGTATCATAGGAAATAAATGGACACTTCAGAAAAGTTTCTTCAACTTTGACTTTCCAGAATGCGGACTCCTGCCAGTGGTCTCCTGCTGAACTCTTGCTCCTTCGCCCTGTACAGAAGCATGCAGTTAGCACACACTCAGATTCTGTGGTTTTGGGTGGCTCTCTGGGTGTCTGAAAGTATGATTTTTAGAAGAGTGATTTAACTACAGTGCCATTTTTCCTCTGTGCTCTGTCTCTTCTCTTACTCAAGGCCATTTTCTTAAATTTTTGGACTATGAAACAACCCAGAGTGTCTCAGTAGAAGTTTAAATTTGACATTTGCCCTGTTTCTTGCCTGGGAATATACTTGCATCTGTTGAAATAACACATGCTGCTATCCCAATCTTTACTTCATACCTATGCACAGCAGGGAGGACTCTCAGTTGTTCTTTACATAAGGAAAAGCAAAATAAGACAAAAAAAAATAAGAGTACAGGAAGACAATGATTCTTTTCCTTTTCTGAGGGAGAGAAGTCAAGGCTAACCAAAGGCATTCCAAGCTTTTAAAAAGAAAAAGTGACTAAGAGCCTAAATGGAGTAAAGAGCTGTGGAGAACAGAAAGTTTAGTATTTGTGAGTATCGTAAAACTGAATGTCAAGAGGAATGTTTGTATTGAGCTCAAAATGTCTGATCATCCAACTAGCAGATGGATGGCAAGAAGGAGATGTAACTCCAGGGTTTATTACTTGAAAGGATGCTAGATGAAAGATAAATGAGTGTATTATTTTACCCTGGATGGAGTAAGATAAAAGCAGCATTCTCCAATAGAAATGGAGGTAAATACTATTTCTACTACTGATTACAATACTAATGGTAACTCACTCAGTACTAGTTATATGTCAATCATTTTACTAAGCTCATCAAACAGAAAAATCTCATGTTATCCCTATAAAAAGCTTATAAAGAACTATCATCCTGACTTTGTACATGAGAAAACTGAAACTGATAACACACAAAATTAACTTGCTCATCTTGTTTAGTGGCAAAGCCCCTGGATCATTTAGACCATCTTTATTCAAACTCATTGAGATTTGTCATGTGGCCTTCAGCTGCCAGTGTGGATAAAAAAAGCAGTTGTGACTGAAGAATTCATACCTAGCAGCAGAGTCACCAGTGTACCCACAATTCTGGGTAATCCCTTGCTTTTGTTTTGGTTCTGCCGAGTTGAATGAAAGTCACATCTCAGTTTTGGTCCATCTTAATATTCGAAGCAAACGCTCTACAGATTCCTTCAGCATAGCATAGACAAGAGTCAGTGGACAGAGTAGAGTTAGCAAAACAGGCACTGTTCCCTAGTATTGTGGTGCTTACAGCTGTGCTGGGAAAAAAAATACATGTAAAAACTAAGTAAAAATACAAGTGTATTATTGAAAACTTATGAGATAGGCAGGAAAAACAGAGCAAAGGAAACGTCGGGCTTGGGCCTGATCTAGTCAGAGAGAGTCTGGCACAGCTTGTCTAATAAAGGGAAATGGGCAGAAATTTGAAGGAAGAGAAAGAACTAAGCAAGTGAAATGAATCTGGGTTGAGTAAACAGCAAGTAGAGGGACGTAAGGAAGGAAGAAGCTGAAGAAAACTGAAAGACAAATGCAGGTCTGGAACTCAGGCTCAAAAAGGAAACTGACGTGAAATGAAGCTGGCATGGAAAATTAGAGCTAGATCATATGCTATTGCAGGGCTTTATAGAGAAAATGAGCAGATAATTACCTTGGCTTGAGATGGTCCTGGGTTACAGTTTTCCTGGTAAAAGTAAAAATTATGTCCCCCTCTCATACATAAGTTTCTGGCTTTGAACAAAAAGTGATATGATTATCTCCTTACAGACAGCACTATACATTTTCTCATTATAAGAAGGAGTAAAGTGAACAGATTTGGGTTTTGTAAAGGATTCCTCTAACAGCAAAGGAAGAACAGACTGGGAAGTAAAAATTACAGCATGAGACTTAGTCCCAGTCATCTCCAGGCTGGGACCGAATGGGGCTGCATAGCTCTATCGTCTGGCAGGGGAGACAGGCTCATGTCACTGCGTCTTTACCTCGTGAAGCAACGCAGGGTCCTCCTCATGTCCGCTGTCCCCCAGGTGCCCACAGTCATCTCTCTGTTCCCAGTTGGCTTGGGTAACCTATATAATCTTAATAATGATGATGATGATGATGATGATGATGATGATGATGATAATAATAGCTGATGTATGTTCTGATTTGACATCTAATAACTTAATTCTCTTCTTTGGGAGATAAGTACTATTTTTATCCATATTTCACAAATAAGATAAATAACTGTGGTTAATCAAATAAAAAATGAGCTAGTTTGAATGGGAACCTGTGAAACCTGGTTCCAGTGCATGGGTGCCTAACCACTCTCCTGTAACATGCGGTTCCTCCGTTTGACCAGGAAGTGGGCATCATGCCTTAAACCCCAAATATCTCATTTGCAGCTAAGTATACTGCCTAGCATGTGCCTCCTGTTCCTCATATTTCCTTGACGTTCCTGGAAGCATATTATGAGTGAAAACATTCCTAACTACAGCTCTGCTCTGACTCTGCGCTCAGTGTCCTGAGACATAGAAAAATAACTCAAAGTGAAACTAGGATATCCAGTGAGATGAGATTTCTCAATCTGTGATGATGCTCTCATAAATCACTGAAGACATGGCTCACCTTTGGTATCCTATGTTGTAGACTGTCTGTTGACTCTTATGCCTGTCCTACATCAAGAACCAATTTCATTCACTAATTCAGTGCATACTGGCTTTTCCTTTTACCTCCAAATACACTCATCTCTATCTCAATCCTATGTGGACCCAGGAAATCTAGGCCTGAATTGCTCGTAAGGTAATAAAAAACTGATTTTTCTCCCCTTTGAAATATAGTAACAGAACCTTAGTTGAGAGTCTTCAAGGCCTCTAGTTTTCTCCCTGTATTACTTTTCCTGGCATGTTGACAACACTTTGTCTCCTACCTCTATTCCTCCTCAAAATGCAACTCTAGTGAGAAGACTGTTCACACAAAGTGAAGCAAAACACTTTATTATTTCTTGCAGATAGGCAACAAAGAACAACAGAACACCAGAAGCCTAGGGTTCATGGAAAGTTGTTCTCCAAGTGTTCAGGAAAGATGCCCAGGGAATACGGAGTCTCCTTAGTGCATTCCATACAAGATATTGAGGCTGAGGTCCCTCAACCACATTGGGTTTTATACCTCAAGGTTAAAACAATAGGCTGGGCTAAAATGTAAGCCATCTTATTCTAAAGGGACCAGATCAGAGCCCAGGCTGTTCCTGATGCCTCCTTCTTATCTCAAGGTACTGAGATAAGTGCTGGAGTCTTCTATGCTTCTTCCTAAAACTAGGAAAAAGAGGGAGGCCATGACTCTGGAGGTCGTCTTGCAAGGATCATCTACTTCTCACTATGAATTTTCCAAATGTTGAAAAGGGTCACATTGATAATCTGCAACAAACTGTGTCTTACTCTGTGCTGCTTTCTCTTTCCAACATCTCCCCTCCGTTTAAGTAAAGTAGCATTACATGATTATAGTACTTTTCTTATCTGCTGCAGTGGAGATGGGTGGAAATAACTAATGATACTCCTGGTACCTTCATTTATACTTTTACATGGATATTATAGACAATCATGACAATATAGAAAGATAAAATGAGACCTTCCCGGACAATTCTCCAAATGGCAAGAGATTAAACAGTACTCTGGCAGCTGAGAAATAGCTCAGCTCACGCCCTGTTCTGCTCCTGCCCTGTGGTTTGTCATGGGACGCTGAGTGTAAGAGTGAAGCAGGAATAGATGTGAATTGGAAGGGAACTGTAACTTGGCTCAGTTTTGCAAAAGTAGCTGAGTTTAGGTTCTGGGGGTTAGAGTGACCCAGTTCAAGTTCTAGTTTTACCTCTCATAAGCAACCTATTTAAGTCATTAGCAACTTATTAATCATCAGCAACTTATTTAAGTCTAAGTTTTTACAGCTTTAAGACGAGAACAGTATCTACCTCAAAGAAATTGTTATGAAACTTAAAGTAATTTTAAGTCAGAGAAAAAAAAAACACTCAGTAAGTGTTCATTGTTGCAGTCATTATAACTTACCACTATTTTAAAGTTATAGAAGTTTTGTTCCAAATTTATCCACCTGAGTCAGGTTCTGATTCTCCACAACCTGTTGCAATAAGGTTAGGGTCATATGAGATCGATAAAATTTCTTTAGTGACTGTAAAGCATATTGATCTGTCTTTTCCATGTTACCCAAAACCCCAAAGGTTTTGACCTTTAAGGAGGTGATAGGAAAGTTTTATTATCTGATGTTTGAACAGACAAACCTTTAAATTCCATTCCACTTAGATTCTGGTTGCTCTGCAAAATTGTAAAAGTCCTGTACTCTGGAATCAATCTAAATTGGCCAATGTCTGTGGTAGTTCCATTACATTTTCTAATGGACTCTCTTTCCTATTTTTATTGACAGCTAGAGATCCTATTCTGGTCTGCTCCTGTTTTAGAGTTATAACTACTTCCATGTTTTATACTGTTGGGATCTAATGTAGCCTACTAAGCTTCAAGTAAAACACTACAAGTATCTTTAATTTAATATTCTTATAACTTTTAAATACAATTTATTGAAGTTTACCCTGAGACAATAATTCTGGTTGTTGGATTATATAATTTCTATGTTCTTTAAATGTTTTCATTTTAGAAACTAAACACATTATATTATTACATTACTGTACTGCAAGATTAAAACCAGATATTTCACTCTATGTAGAAGAAATTTATTAAATGCTACCTTTATCCTAGATGATGTACTAAACAATTTTTCTAATATTATTCAATGAATAATCACAGTAATTTAGCATGGTGTTTAAAATCATCTATATCTTAAGGAATCCTGGGAGATGGTTTACATCAAGATTTTCTGACTCTAAAATCAATACTCTAGCATTGAGTCTCCTGATACACAGAATTTACATCAAGTAGCTCAAGTTAAATTGTACTTCTTAACAATTAAAAAATTCCCCATGTCACTCTTAACACCTTATTGGAATAGTCCAGTTTCTAAAGACCTGGTTCAGAAAAAAATATTAAGAATTCATGTTTAAGAAGGTTTTGGTGAAACTCTTTATAAAGTATTGTTCCTTAATTCCTCCCTGTGATGAAGTATCTAGGAGTTGGACACATTTTACTATGATCCATAATATTCTAGACTCAAGGAATCTCTAATAAAACCAAATTCCAAGGGAACACAAGCCAACAAGTATTCCTTTATTCAACAACTACGTATTGAACTCACGCTCTGTGTCAGGTACTCTCCGTACAGCAATCACCACTTCAGCGGCAATCATCGCGCTCCAGGTGTGTTTGAATGGGAAGCAGCACAGTCATAAGGATGATGCTATAATATGAAGACAGTTTTCGGGAACAGAAATTCAGCTATGGTTGACAACAAAAGATGTTATATCAGGAGTAATAGATCAAAATCAAACATTTTCTGCATGAGAATAAATGGCCTTGAATGTCTGACCAAGGGGTTTAGACAAAATCTGAAAGGTGAATATGCAAATTGCCCTGAATGGTATTTCTAAAATCAATTCAAAACATGAAAAATCAAGAATGATTAGCACAATCAAGCATGAATCCTCCAGTGCTGTTTTTGAAAGACGATAGATAATAATACTTCTGCGCTGTCAATTTCCCTTTTAGAAAATGAAATTTCCTATCCTCATTGTCTTCACATATTCAGCGTGAATAGACAGTTACTCTGCTGATTTCCCCTAGTGGGGTCATTTGCTCCAGTGCTGACTGGGAATCCAGTCAGCGCATTCTCCTTTTAGTACTTCCTCTGTCACTGCCCTCTGCTGCTCGTCTGAGGGTCCCATCCTCTTGCTAGCAATTCCACAGGGTCCTTCTCCTGGAGTTCTTCATTATGACTCTAGAGGTATGGGGAGAGAGTTCTCATTGGGAGAGTTGGGGCTTTTATTGGCCACAATCTCAAGTTGACTATAAGGCTCTTCGTTTTTAAAGAATGCAGAATCCCAAGCAGTACCCAGCACAGTCCATACGTCAATAATAATAATAAGAACAGTAAAAAAAAAAACAAAACCCTAGGAACATACCAGTTTCCACACATTCATTTCTCAAAGTTGAACTATGAGAATCTTCTATCTCTTTGATTTTAAAATCAATGTATAGACCCAGAGCTATCAATTATAGCTTTATAATATGAAAAACAGTGAATGAGATAGATTAGAAATGACTCATTCTTAGAAGTTTTCATCGCAGAGGATGATCATTAGGTTCTTAGTGTATCTGGAGGGTTTTTCTTCCTATGTCAGTTTATTTTTGATACATCTTAAAACCATCTGACTTTCTACTAGAAAAAAGAACCTGTCTTCATCTCTACCTGACAATAAATGGGATTCTTCCAGCAGAACGCATTTAGAAAGCACATGGGAGGGAAATTTGTGGTAGTTTCAGGGGCTGTGAAGACCATTCTAATGACCAGAAGGCATTTGAGTCATATGACATAACACATCCTTTTGTGTACAAATTTCAGTGTGGTGTGTGTATTCACTCCTGAGGTAGCACAGTGTAGTAGAAAGAACACGGGCCTTTGAAACACATGGATTCATGGTGAAATTATCACTCTGCAACTTAGACAAAATTAAATTATTTACTTAAACCAGTAGAGTGATGGCTGGGGATGTAGCTCAATGGTAAAGTGCTTGCCTAGGTTGTGTGAAGCCCTGGGTACAACCACCAGCACCAAAACAAAATAACAATGAATAGAGTGATGACAAGAGATAGCGCTAAGAAATGTCTAGTAGCATACTGGATTAGTCATTTTAAATTTGACACAAGGAGGAAACAAAAAAGTTTAAAACTGAAGTTATATACAATGATGTAAGGAGTTTCAATGTAATGGGGATGCATAAGAGGTACACTTAATCGAACTGTGGAGAAATGACATCTGGTGCTATAGACTTTAATAAAACAGCCTAAAGATAAAAGGTAGGCAAAGTATACAAAGGAATGGTGATTGGAAAGAGAAAAAGTGTCTCATTCAATTAAAGAGAACTGTGGTGCCACAGTATTTCAAAGTTCTATTTGGGAAAAAATCTGCATAATTTTTCTCTAGGAAAAAAACTCAAATTTTTCTTAATCAGAAGAGATATACTTTACTAATATGATTTATATAATTTTGAGGAATTATGATAAATAAAAATTTTAGTTCAAGCTGTACTGAGTATCTGAAGAAAGGTTTAATATGTAGTAAGCAACCAAATACTCCTACTTTTGTTTATTTGCATGGATTAGCTTTATGCTATCACCATTTTATTGCCATTACATGAAATACAGCCCATTACAGAAACCACTAGAGTTTGCATTAAGCCATGTATTAGATCTTGAAATGGGTAACACAGGCATACACACGCACACACACACACACACACACACACACAAATACTCCTGTGTGCTAAGATTCTTCATCTATGACTCTTTAATGCCATGATTTTCTGTGGAGATAATATTTAACTTTAAGCATAAAGTAAGAAACACTTTTGGTGCTATTATTTTATAAAAGATTACTTTAGCAGCACTAGGAAGATTGAAACACTAGTCAAAATCTCCTAAGAAAGAGATACAACCTTTGTAAGAATTTTCATGTTCATTGTATACTTTCATATGTTTTGCTTTATATAAAGCAGCATAAAATGTCATTTAAATTATTTTTCTCATACAACAAATCTCTTTCAGTTAAAATTAAAATATTTTTAAAATTTGTAAGTCTCACTTTTGTTAGACAAAAATTAAGTGTTAGGTATTGGGATATGAATGCAGAATAAAATAGATATCTTTTCTGTAATAAATAGAAAATGGCTTTCTTTGTGTGTATAAATGAATGTATTCCCTATGGAGTTCTGACATTTAACACAAACATTAAAAATCAAGTATAAAATCACATCTTATTACTGTGATAAAATTAATTAAAGTTAGGTCAATTCTGCATAAAATGAAGTCATGTTATATTGCATTTCTCCAATTAAAAAATTGAGAATTCAGTATTTTTAATGTTTTCCAACTAAAAATCTTCATTCTCAGAACCAAGTTGATGGCAAAGATAAATAGAATTGATTCTAAAGCATCCAATATGTGATGTAAAAAGCATTTCTGCTGAACACATTCTTTCTACTTGGGGAATCCAAAACCTAATCTTGTTACATTTGAATGTGTAACCCCTGTCCTGTCACATTCTGATAAGCATCTTTTAGTGCTGGAAGAGCAATTTTCTCTTCAGCTTTAAAATCTCCTGCCTTTACTATAAATAGAAAGTGATTTATAGTCAACTTGCAAAGTCTATTTTTGAATTAACATTTATTTTTATCTGTATGGATATTTCTTATGGTTTGGAAAGCAATTGAATTTGTTGTTTGGATTTACACACGTCATCTTCCTCCTTTTATTTACCTTAGTGACTTTTTAAACAAAATTTCCCTTCATTTACATCTTGTCTTTAAAAGGATTCTGCGTGAGACTTCTTTTGAGAATTTATATTTAGAGATACTTAGTCTTACAGGACTAAGTGGGAAAGTGATGACAGGTAGACTCTCTGGGCATAATTTGATTTATTAATAGAATACTATAATTGTCTTTTGACTTACTCCACAAAGCTTTTATGGAGTATATGTGTTATTCCTATAACCATATTGTATTACCTTCTCAAATGCTAAATAAAACACTTGGATATAGACCGAAATATGAACTGTAGTAGCATTCCAAGTACAAATCTTAGGCATGAGTAAATTTACCCATAGCCTTAAAATCCATCACCTTAAAATCTTCTGTAGCACCCTAATATATTCTTTAGAAAGTTAGTGCCCTGTAAGTTTGAGCTGTGATATCCATTTGAGCGTTGTCCATTTTAGGAGCAAACTCATATGCCTAGTTCTTCATATATCCATAGAAACCTCTATTAGAATTATATCCTTTCTCTCCTTCACTTCACTTACTCTTGCCAGAAGACAAGAAAAACTTAGGTTTTTACAATTTAGAAGAAGAAACTGGGCATGTTAGTTTCAGTTGATTCTTCACTTTCCTTTTGATAAATCCTCACTCAGAAGTTTTTATGTCACTTTTTGGTCTCATCTATTACAGGAAGGAGCCCAGGCTTCCCTGGTGAGAGGTATCCTTGCCTAGCTATGTCAATGACTTGGAAATAGCAAGAGTACATCTGCTCATTCACTGATAACGCCCCCTTGCCTCCACTATTAGTAATCAGGGTGAATTATTAATAATAAGGGTTTTTGCTTCTATCTTTCTCTTACTTGCATATGTATCTTCTCTTTGTTTCAGAACTCAGATTGAGATTATGGCTGTTTCTGTTGGTCTTTAAAATGCTGGTGATTTATGGAACATAAGAGCAAGATTTCTCATATGCTTGATGATATCTTAGAAGCTCTGCTCAGATTCCTCTCCATGATGAAAATAATCCAGTTCCATTCCTCCTCAGCAGTGCTTGATGCTGGTACAGCCATACAGCAAACTGGTACAGTAAATCAGATGAAGTGTTAGTTTTGGAATTATACTATATGGTTGATTCACACACTTTAGTGTATAACAGAATCCCTTGACAGTCTTGTTAAAGTCTAATTTCTGACCCCTACCTCCAGCATTTCTGATTCAGAAGGTATGAGGTAGGGTTGAGAATTGACATTTCTAAAGTTCTCAGGTGCTGCTAATGCTTTACGTTTGGGGGCTATATATATATATATATATATATATATATATATATATATTGTTTTTTTCTGGTAGGTACTGGAGATTGAACCAAAACCTTTGCACTGTGGTCTCCCTAAGTCACTTTGCACAGGTAGGGCTCAAACTTGGAATTATCCCTCCTCAGCCTCCTAGAAGGCTGAGATTTGGGTGTGTGGCACCATGCCTCTCTTGGTGACCACAGTTTGAGAGCCATTATGCAGGGCAAACAATTCTCATACCTGGTGACAATTTCGACTCACCGAAGGAGGTTCTTTAAGATACCAGAGCTGGAGGTCTTTTCGCAGATAGGTTGTTTTGATTGAAAAGGGGCTCAACTCTCAGTATTTGACATTCTTTTAGATTTTCTGAATCAAGACACCTGAGGACACCTGGACATTTTCTAGTCACTTATCTACTTGCTTAGTAATTATCCTGAAGTTTCCTTAGGTTAGAAACTCAGCAGAAAAGAAATCCACAGTGAAGATCCTGCTATGAAGACCTGCTAGGGTGTAAAATGCCACAAGCTTCCCAAGCTAGACGCTATCATTAATTAGGTTCTTTACCTACAATAGCAGCTTCCAGATGACCATGAGATTAGGTTCATCTGATGAAAGCTGGCAGTGGCAGGTATTTGCCAGAATAAAGGTCCTTTATTTCTACTTGTCTCTGAGAAAAAATTGGACAGAGCTCATTGCTCATTTTATATTTGAGTGGATGAGTTAAAAAAAAAATCAGACTGACTATTAGTTCTGATGCCCAAAGGGATTATATAATTTGCCTAAGGTCACATAGCTCATTAGTGGGAAGCATATCAAACTCTTGAATCCTACTCCTGAGTTTCTCTGATAGTAGTATTAATTCAGCTTCACTTTATTATAGATGGAGAACATACACACTTCATATACGTATATATACATCACATATGCTCTTATTTATATCAAGGGATGTATATATGCCTATGTAGTTATCTGTGGTTACATATGCACTTCAAATTTTCACATACTTGGCTGAGTGAGTCAGGAGACATACAATTGAGAGAGTCCATCTCCTCTAATTTATAATCGTGAAAACAATCCTTTTTTCCCAACATGCATAAGCTACCTAAACTTTCTATTTAAAATGATTTTTTAAAATGCCATTTTCACTAAAAGTAAGCAAAGACAACAAAAACAGAACAAGTACACAGTCAAGGATGAGCTCTCAGTTTTTCAAAAATAGAAAGGAGCCTGTAGCTATTAGAGCTATTATGAAATTGTACTTTTGTGTGTCATACTAAAAATAGATACCAATTGAAAGGATGATTTCTTCCTTACGTGTTGAAAAACACAAACTCCACACAGTTGAAGACAAAGTCTAAATAGTATAGCAATTACAGCTAGATACATAGAGATGCCACTAATATCTTGAGGAGTTGAGCTATGATTTCTTGATGTCAATCATTAAGCTATTTTGTTAGTAATATTCTAAGCTGCAAAGACAAGACTGAAAACATAATATTGACATATGAGGAAGATAATTTCATAGTTGACAATAATAAAAGGAAATCAAAAGCCGATCAGAAGAGTGATCTTTGGTTTCATTTGTTCATTTGGTCAATTGGTATCTGTTGCTCCTAGAATGCTAAGCATGTTGTAAAAATGCTGAAATATTATCACAATTTCTGTACTGTAGTTAGGCAGGAATATGCTGAACCCATTTAAGAAAAATACTCTTGACATTTGCTAAAACAATTTAGAACCAGATGGTCTTTTTTCAACCTAAACTTTGTCGAAAATTTGAATTTATTTTTTACTTAGAAAAAAATTTAAAATCAATAATTCACCTATGTCTTTATTACTTATCCATACTAAAACAAAATAGTTTTAAGCCTCCCTTCTCTTATATCAGGGTTTCATCACCTCAGCCTTACTGATGTTTTTCTGTTGGAGGCAAAGGTTGCCCTGTGCTTTGTTGAAAACAGTCCTGCTCTGCACCCATCAGATGTCGTAGCATCTGCCTTTCCAGCTGTGATAATGGACTATGGCTCTACCAGTTACCTCTGTCCCCTGAAGGACTAAAGCCCATGGTTGAGCACCTCTTGTTTATTTTTTTCTAAGCTTGTCTCTAATTCAAGTCATCTGTAAAAATGCTGCGTCATTTTACAGATTGAATCTATCTAGAGTCAACAGGGACTTTAAGTTTGGAAAATTTATGGGACAGAAGAGATGTGAAATGGGAAAGATGCTAGTTGCTTGAGATGTTTAAGATGGTAAACCATTTCCTTATCAATTTCCCCATTCATGTATTTAGTAGATGAACTGTTGAGTAAATTAACCATCGGTTAGATACCAAGTGAACTAATCATGAAAAACGCATAAGACTTGGGGGTTTCTGAGATATGGGAATATGAGCACTGGAGAAGATGGAAAATATAAAGACATAATTGACTGTAAAACTCTGAAATGGGCAGATATGGTCCAAAGACTGAGACTCAGAATGATTTTTCTGTCGATTGAACTTCTTTTGGTTATATAGCAATCTAACTTATGAACAGGGAAACAGCGACTCCTAAGAATTGGCCATGCTGGGACTGGGAGGAGCTGATCGAGGATCCAACTAGCCAGCCTTTCTGGTAAGCTGTGCAGACCATGCAGGGCCCAGGAAGAGAAAGAAAAGTCAGATAGCGACTCCCGAGAATTGGCCATGCTGGTACTGCGAGGGGCTGATCGAGGATCCAACTAGCCAGTCTTTCTGGTAAGTTGTACAGACCATGCTGTAGAGTTTCTTAAGCAACTGAATTGAATATGTATATGGTAAGCATAAGGACATCACAAAATACTTTCTGTATTATATATTCATCTGGTATATACTGCCAACCTCAGAATACCCCAACCCTTTCTGTAACTACTTAGTTCACTATTTTTTTTATCTTCACAGTAAACTTTTTTTAATAAATTATGCAGTAATGTCTGTGGTTATTTTAATTAGTTTTACAGTCTGTATGAATAAAATAGGTAATAGCTATCCTGTTACCTTAAATTACAGATATTATCACTTTTTTTTTTAAAAAAAAAGAAACATGAAGAACATCATCTAGTTCAATATAGAAAAATATAGGGAAAATATAGACTTCAAAGACATGAAAGGTATAAGACCACAGTTTTTTTGTATGGCTTGGACTCTGTGTAACATATTTCTTTTAAGGTCATGATACATGGTATATGAGCCATTGTTATTCTCTAATAATTTTCTTACGGAATTCTGTTTTATTTTTCCATAGAGGTAAGAAGAATGTTTTGTTATATTTTCTTCCTTAATATCTACTTGTGTTCCACTAAAATATAAAAAGACCACATTTGGAAACAATTGCATGGTAATTTGAATGACAGTCAAAAACTTTCATGTATGGAAGCTCTTTCCAGAAACAAAGGATTACATTTTTATTATATTTTCAATTGTTTTCCTGAATATTAAAATAAAAGGCTTAACCACTGACATATTCTCACTGGAATGCATAGTTTATATCTGATGATTTTGATGTTGTGAACATTGAAATGACTTAAATTCCCAGAAAGGAAAATGTAAATCCATCTTAGACATCTTTAGATATTATTTTTACTATCTGATTAATTTACAAATTCCACATTCCACATTGAAACACTGACTAGTATAAAATAGTTTACACACGTATTATTTTACTCTAAAGAAACTGTTCTGACGTGATACATGCTGTATAATATTTGAGCCTCTGTTATTATACTAATCACAGATAGTCATACATCACTAATACTTATATTTATCATTTTCTGCCATTAGACTAGCACTTGTAAATGCTGTTTAATAGGCCTTCTGCATTCTCTTTCACTTGACAGGTAATTCTAAGTACTTACTGAAGAGACTAGAAACAACCTCAGAATCCACTCAATATGACACTCCAGAAAGTCATTCATAATTTCAGAATCACTGAGATGGTCAGCACCAACACTTCAGTACCACTGTAGTACCCAGTTATTCAATCAAATACTAAATGTTGCTGTGAAAGTATTTTGTGAATGTGATTCAGCTGACTTAATGAAAATGTTTACAAAGGATGACCTGGGAAGTCTGAATCAATCAGCTGAAAGGCATTCTGAACAGGAATAGAGCAGGCTGAATAGATAACTGACATGACACGTATGATACCCATTTAGGTATTTCTGAATCGTCTAGGTTCCCACACTGCCTCAGAACAAATGTCCCCAAGATATAGTCCTCTGATTGAGTGTCAAGCTATTTCTTGAGGAAAGAGACCTGTCAGTACTGGCTGGAGAGACTGGAGTTCAGACAATCAGTGGGCTTTGCCTTCCACAAATGGGTTTTTAACAGCAACTTAGCTAATTCACAGCAATGATTAATTTTCAGCAGTGCTTAGCTAATTCTGAATAACAAGAGTAATAGAAAGCATCTATCAAGCCTTTACTATCTATTAGGTAGTAATCTCCCACTTTACCTACCCTACCTCAAATAATTCACTACAACTTTGTAAAAAACTAGTGTTACTCTTTTTCCAGAAGAAGAAATTAAGACAGAAATGATTAATTTCTTCAAAGTCATAGTTTGTGAATTCAAATATTGTCACAGGTTGAATATTGTGTCTCTCAAAATGTGTGCATTGAAGTCTTACTCCCTTGTATCTCAGAATACAAACTTATTTGGAAATAGTATCTTGACAAATGATCAAGTTAAAATGAAGTCATTATACTGAGTGATCCTTATTCCAAAATAATGGTTGATTATATAAAAAGAAAAATTTTGGACAGAGGACATTCATGTGAGGAGAATGGTATGTGAATATGAGGTCAAAAATTGAGTTGATTCATGTAAAAATCAAAGAGTGCTAAAGATTATTGGCCCCATCAGAAGCTATGACAGAAATATGCAACAAAATCTCCTTTTCAGCCTTCAGAAAAAATCAACTATAGTGACACTTAGACTTTTGATCTCCAGAGCTGTGAAACAATAAATTGTTTAAACCACTCATTTCGCAGAATTCTGTTATGGCAGTCCTAAAGGACTAATACCCTTATCCTACCTTGTTTTGTTTCTATCAGTTCCAAGGACAAACAATGACTCAGACACTTTAACATGCTTTTGTTAAATAATTGAGTAAAGTCACATAAGAGACACATACAGGCTAATTTTACAATGCTGGCAACTTATTCTTTTCCTCTTTGGCACCAAATGAAAACTGGCTGGCTGGGCAACGATGAAGCCAGATTCAGCTATTTCTTGTTGGACAAAGAAGGGAAAATTAAGAACAACAGGTAAAAATGATACAGAAGCAAATTTTGGCAAAGGGAAGGAAAATTGTCCCAATTAAAATTGCAGTTCAACTAAACCGACGCAAAATTGGAATGAAAGTTCTTGGCGGTCATGGGATTTGTCATCATAACAGATATTTGTTATTCCAGAAAGGATCTAGTTGTCAGTAGGTGATGAAACTCATTAATCCTCTTGAAGCAACTCACATACTGCCTTGCTGTCTAGGGAAAAGCAGGTCAAAGGTGAAAAATAGTTTCTGATAAGAACAAGGCTGACTGAAATAGACTGATGTCCAATGATGATATGTTGGAACACCTGAAGTGGGCAGAAAGGTAAGAGGGAAATTACTGAGATGAGCCCAGAGGAAGCACGGAGAAAATGATTACAGCATCAAACATAGAGAAAGACACAAGGAAAGGTTTAACAATTGCCTTATAGTCAGAAACAAAAGATGGGCAAGAAAGATATAAGGGTATTTTCTTCTCTGGTAATCAAAGGAGGACACAATAGAGAATATCACATTTGTGAAACTCTGATAAAAAAAGAGATGGTCAGTATTTTTCAGGTCCTACAAAAAAGGTACATTGCTACCCAGGACTACAGAGACTACTTTATCTCCTCAAATATAGAGAAACCAAGAGCTAAATATGTACCTGCAGGTTTAAATGATGGTCATGACTATTGAGATCAGTTATTTGAGGTCAGTTTTTTTTTTCTTTATAGGAAAAAAAGCTTGTGGTAATACAGCTGTGTGGTTTATGAGGCTAAAAGTGAGATATAAAATCATCTGCTCTGGTTATTTTTAAACTATAGCAGTATTGGGGTGGTGTTGAAGAGATTATCTGTGGGTATATGCAGAAAAGAAATGGAAGCTGAAAATATGCCAAAGCCAAATAGAATTTAGCTTTTTGTGTGAAACCTAGTAGAAACACTAGTTTTTCACATTTTGCTTACAATTCTGGACATAGGCCAAAAATTTGACATTAAAATTTTTTGATGTTTTATAACTCTAAATTGAGTTTAGTTAATTTTCTCATTGCTGAGACAAAATACCCAAAACATACCAGTTAAAGGAGGAAAGGTTTATTTTGGCTTACAGTTTGTAGAGGTTTCAGTCCACAGTCAACTGACTGCAAGGCAGCATAGCATGGCAAGATGCATCACAGAGGAGAAACTGTTCATGGTGTGGCAGGCAGGAACCATCAGAAGCAAGCAGAAAACCTGCCTTTCCTTTTATATTCCATCAGGCTATAAATCTAATGATTGGTGCCGCTCACACCAAGGGTGAAATTTCCATTATCGACACCCAGAACGATGCAAAATCAATTTAGAACCACACACTCTTAAGTCCAGAATCCTACACCCCAGATTCAGCCACCACTCAAAAGACCCACCTATGAGTACATGAGGGTCTGTTGGGACATCTACACACAAAATGTAACATGTTCCTTAAATGAAATTAACTCCAAATATTTGACGTTTACGATTTCTCAACCACATGACTTCTCAGGATTTGTTGTAAAAATCTTTGTGTAATACCTAATGTAAAAACAGTTAAATAATTTACCTTCCCTTTTCATTCATACAAGACTTTTCTTTTTCCCATATTTTACTTATACTATTCAACTAGAGACACTAAACCTCAATTCCATTTTGGTATTGTTATGCCTATAAATACTCACACATACAGTACCCATGTGCTTATTTCATGATCATTTTACAAGCAGGAGCACAGTAAAACATGATGTTTCTTTGCCTACCACTGTTTCTAAAATTGATTCAAAAGTGAAAACACTCCAAATAAAACATTCCCTGCAGATTTTCATTCTTCTAAATTGCTATTTTGAGGATTTTTTTCAGCAGAAAAAATGAAATTTTCTTATAAAATACTTTTTCCCCCTTTTTTCGATGTGGATTCAACTATACCACTGGAAGCAAATTGAGTTCTTAGAGTGGTTTGAGGACAAGAACAGAAATTCTTCATCATCTGTGGGATTCAATTTTCGAGTCTGCTTCAGATTTCTTTGTAGCTGATGAGCAACTACACTTTTTCTTTGTAGCATGAGCTTTGAAAAAGTAAGGGTGGAGAGAGGATGGCGATAGCTCATTTCCAAGATATGACCAGCTTCGTGTTCTTTCATATTTGTCTTCTTTTAGTCTTTAAGATTTGCTTTATTTTTCTTCTCTGAAGTAAATTAGAGTTTTTGTAAACATCAGTAGTTTGAGGCAACTGGTAAATGTTACTGCCATTTAACTTATATGATCCGCTGGCAAATTCTATCCTAAGAAAACTAAGTACAAATCCAGTAGTTTGAAAGCAGTTATTGAAATAAATGACAAGCTCTTAGAGGGAAAACGTGAATGTTTCATTGTTTTTTATCTCAGTAATGTGGTGAAATACTAAAGAAAAATTTTAGTTAATCAAAATTAATTTGTTTTAGCTGAAGCTTTTTGTCTAACAATAAACCTGGAATAATCTATAATGACAAAAGATTTCAATTGCAAGTACTTGGGCCTATTTTGTGTTGAATTAACTTTATAATTAAATCAACAAATTTCCTCTTGAATCAAACACATATTTAAATGTATATTGACTTATTGGTCAATATCCTACAGTGAATTTTATATCAAAATGATAGCTACATTTTATTGATTTCTTAATTTTTACAGTTGCTGTGATAAACACTTAAAAATTATTTTAATTTTTCTGATGAGGAAATGGATTTTCTATTAGAAAGCTTAGCTATATTTTCCAGATCCAGACATTATTTGGTTGTGGATCAAGATGCTGAATGTTCTGAAACTTTACTTCCACCCTTTTAAAAACTGTGATAGACTTAATCTGTTCAAGGATAAAATAGGTGAAACTCCTGAAGATATACACACAGGCAAGAACTTTCAGAACAGAACTTTTCTAATAGAACAGAAGAAATAATACAGAGATTCAACAAATTAAAAAGCTTCAGTACAGAAAAGGAGGTAACCAATAGAGTAAAAAGACAAACTACAGAATGGGAAAAAATTTTCACCAGCTGTTTCAGAGACAGAGAACTAATATCTACAATGTATAAAAACCCCCCCAAAAAATAAGTGCACATATATTGCTATGGCATGACATTTTCAATTTTTCTGGGAAAATACCCAGAAAGGGAATAGCTGAACGGAATGGGATTTTCAATACTAGTTTTTTGAGGAATCTCCACACTGATTTCTGCAGTGAGCACACCAATCCACACTCCCACCAATAGTGAAGAATTCCTTTTTCCCACAGCCCCTCCAGTATTTGTTATTGGTTGA
>RJWT010014685.1:0-20919 GCA_004365215.1 Cuniculus paca | reverse complement strand
CCTCTAACCTGTACCTCTATTCTTTATCCTCAACTTTTGCCTTTGCTCTTTGATCAACCTGTCTGTTTTTGTTCCAGTACCATGCATTTTATCACTGTAGTGTTGTAGTACCATTTGAAGTCAGGTATTGCGATATCTCCTGTTTATCTTGTGTTGTCCAAAATTGCTTTTGCTGTTCTGAGTCTTTTTGGTTCCATATGAATTTTAGGATTTTTTTTCTAGATCTGCAAATTATGTCATTGGTATTTTAATTGGGGATGCATGATTGAAATTGCACAAGGAATTATACCAAGAATTAACAAATGGGATTGTATCAAATTCAAAAACTTCTGCACATCAAAAGAATCAATTAGCAGAGTGAAAAGACAACCTACAAAATACAAAAAGAATTGTGTATCCATTCCTCAGACAAAGGACTAGTATTTAAACTACATAAGAACTCAAAAACGTAGATCACCTAAAATGAAATACCCCAGTCAAGAAATGGACAAGAGAAAAGAACAGATAACTTACAGAGGAAGAAGTACAGATGACCTGCAAATATATGAATAAAAGATCAACATTTCTTTTCAGTAGAAGAATGCAAATTAAAACACTGCTAAGTGTCCATCTTACACCAAGAAGAATGCTAATGATCAAGAAATCAAACAATAACCTCTAGAAAGCTGTGTGGAAGAAGGAACACTCCTACATGGTTGGTGGGAATGTAAACTAATAAAATCATCATGAAAATCAGGATGGAGATTTATCAAAGAATTTAAATAAGAAATTCCATTTGACTCAGTTACTTTCCTTTTAGGAAACTTCCTCCAAACAGCTTAAACATCACATGACAGACACAAGAGTACCAATATTTATAGCAATACTACTAATAATAGCAAAATCCTGGAAGCAGCCTGTATACTCATCAATAGATGATTGCATAAAGAAAATGTGGCATTTTACATAATGGATTACTACTCAGTTACAAAGAAAGAGAAATTTGACACATTTGTAGGAAAATGGATCCACCTGGAAAATAAAATGTTGAGAGAATAAAACAGGCACACAAGCTGAAATACCATGTAATATTCATCATTCGAGTAAAGTACAAATGAAGAGAATAATAAAAAATAGATGAAAACAGACAAGGGAGGGTCTGTGCCCAGAGCCCTGCAGCCATCTGGGAACCCACAGTGAGGCCCACAGACACTGGGAAGCTGCACCTAGTGACCAGCAGTGATCTGGGAACCCTCAGTGAAGCATGCAAGGATTGGAAGTCTGTACCCAGTGACCTTCCCACATCCAGGAACTATCTCCGAGGCCTGTAGGAACTGGGAAGCTGCACCCAGTGGCTCACCCACATGTGGGAACCATCTCTGAGGTACTTGGAGACTGGAAGTCCATGCCCAGAGACATGTGGTCATCCAGGAACCCACAGTGAGGTCCACAGGGACTGGAAAGCTGTGCCCAGTGACCTGCCCACACCTAGGAATCATAGGTGAGGCTCCTGGAGACTGGGAAGCTGCACCCAGTGACCTGCAGTCACCCAGGAACTCTTCCTTAGGCCCATAGGGTTTGGAAGTCTCAGCCTAGTGACCCACCCACAGCCAGGAATGATCTCTGAGATGCACAGATACCTGGAGTCCACACTCAGTGACCCACAGTCACCCGGGAACCTCGGTGAGGCCTACAGGGACTGGAAGTCCAACCCAAATGAGCCTTCCACACCCAGGAACCATTGCTGAAGCCCTCAGGGACCAGGAGTCTTCACCCAGAGACCCAGAGCTATCAGCAACCCTCAGTGAGGCCCACTGCCAAATGGGCTGCCAGTGCAGAAACCAACTAGGACTTGGCATGCAACTGAATTGGCAGAACACAGGAAATTGGCAAAACAAAAGAACAAAATGCAACCTCAGACTTCCAGCCGAGCCAGATCTAGTACAGAAGACACAGAAATAGATTAAATTAGAAATCACGTAACTGAAATTTCTGAAATGATAGCAATAGAAGTAAAGAAGCAACGTCAGGAAGTTGCAACAGAAATCAGATCATAAATAATCTCTCAGGTAAAAAAAGAAATGATAAACATGATGGAAAAATTGATGAGTATATCCAAAGAAGACATAGATAAAACAATAGAGAAGCGTAGAAAAATGATGGAAACCTTGAATGAACAATATAGGAAACAATTAGAATACATGACCCAGATTCAAGGAGATATCCAGGAGATCAAAAATTCCACTGAAAGCTGGCAAAATCACATGAATGAAATTTAAGACAGACTCTCAGAACTTGAAGAAAGGATTGTGGCTAGTGATCATAATAGAAAAGTTCTCTTAAAAGTAACAAGGAATCAGGAAATAACAATTCAATGGCTATAAGATGATGCAATGAGAAACGATACAAGAATGATGGGTGTAAATGATAAAGGAGATGACACGAATGACATGAAAAGACTATTTGCAAAAGTAATAGCAGAAAATTTCCCAAACATGGGAAAAGAACCAGACATACAAATAAGTGACGCATATAGAACCCCAATTAGCCATAACCAAAATAAAAACACCTGGATATATATGTTAACCAAGATCCCAAAAGTTCAGCATAAAAACAGAACATTAAAAACTTCTATAAAAAGAAACAGATCACCTATAGAGGAAAGCCTATCAGAATCATGGCAGACTTCTCAACACAAACCATCAAGTCAAAAAGAACATGGAGTGAAGTCAAAAAAAGCATGGAGTGAAAGAAAACAGACTGATGTACCCTCCAAAGCTATCTTTCAAAATCAATGGAGAAATAATATACTTACATGACAAAGAACAACTGAAGAACTTTACGACCACCTAACCAACCCTACAAAGAGTACTAAAGGACATTCTAGAAAGAGATAAAAATGACCAGACTCCAAGAACAGCAGCACAAAGAAACCAACAAGCAGGACAAGCAATTAAACAGAGGGGAAAAGTGGGGAAACAGCAGCAGAAAGATAACATGACAAAGATAAGCCAATAAATATAAGTTATACCATAGACATAAATGGCATGAATGCACCAATCAAAAGGAACAGACTGACAGAGTGGATCAAGAAACAAAATCCAACAATATGCTGTATACAAGAAACACATTTAACTCAAAAGGAAATTCATAGACTGAAAGTCAAAGGATGGAAAACAATACTCCATGCAACAGGAACCCAGAAAAAAGTAGTGGTAGTTACTCTGTTTGCAAATAATGTGAACTTCAAACCAAGAATTATCAAAAGAGATAAAGAAGGTCAATACATACTTGTTAGGGGAAAACTTCAAAAGGAAGACAGAGCAATCATAAGTATATATGCACCAAATATGGGTGTCCCCAACTATGTAAGACAAATATTGTTACACATGAAGAATCAAATAAGCAATAATACAATTATAGTGGGGAACCTTAATATCCCATTGACACAAAGAGACAGATCAATTAGACAAAAAAAAAGGGAATAACAGAACTGAATCAAACTTGTGAACAAATGGACTTAGTAGACATGTACAGAGTGTTCCACTCAACACCATCAGAATACACATTCTCAGCTGAACATGCGACTTTCTCTAAAATAGATCATGTGCTAACCCATAGAACATGCTTAAGTAAATTCAAAGGAATTGAAATTATTCCATGAATATTATCTGACCATATTGCATTGAAATTGGAAATAAATGACAAAAGAAACCAAAAAGCTCCATAAACACATGGAAATCAAATAGCACCCTATTGAACAACCAATGGGTCACAGAGGAAATTAAAGAAGAAATTAATATACACAATCAAACAAAAATGCAAATTCAGCTTACTAGAACCTGTGGGATGCAATGAAAGCAGTCCTCTGAGGGAAATTTATACCAGTGAATTCTCATATCAGGAAAACAGAATGAGCACAAATAAACAACCTAATGCAGCACCTCAGACTTCTAGAAAAAGAAGAACAAGTCATACCGAAAGCCTAAAGAAGAGAGGAAATTATAAAGATCAGAGTGGAGATTAATGCAATGGAGACTAAGAAAACAATACAAGAATTAATGAATCAAAAAGCTGATTCTTTGAAAGAATAGATAAAATTGATAAACTCCTAGACAGTCTTATCAAAAAAAAAGGAAAGAAAAAAACTCAAATTCATGCAATAAGGATTGAAAAGGGTGAAATCACTACAGATCCTGTGGAAATTCAAAAGATTATCAGTACCTACTTTGAAAAGCTTTACTCTCATAGGCTGGAAAACACAAAAGAAATGGACAGATTCCTAGAAAAATGAAATGCCAAAGCTGGATCAAGAAGATATAAAAACTTTGAATAACCAAATATCAGTTAATGAATTTGAAAATGTAATTAAAAACTTACTGACAAATACAAGCCCAGGTCCTAATGGATTCAAAGCTGAATTCTACAAGAAATTTAGAGATGATTTACTACCAATACTCCTCAAGTTCTTTATTTAAATTGAAAGGGAAGAAATTCTCCCTAGTTCATTCAGGGAGGCAATCAAAACCAGAGAAAGACCCAACCAAAAAAGAAAATGACAGGCTGATTTCTCTAATGAACATAGATGCAAAGCACCTCAATAGAATACTAGCAAACAGACTGCAGCAAATTGTCAAACAGATTATTCACCACGACCAAGTGAGATTCATCCCAAGAATTCAGGAGTGTTTCAACATATGCAAATTAATAAATGTAATACACCGTTTCAACAGAGTCAAACACAAAAATGACATAATCATCTCAATAGATGCAACCGAAACTTTTGATAAGGTCCAACACTCATTCATGGTAAAAACCCTACAGAAAATCAGAGTACCTGGTCTTTACCTCAATCTGATAAAAGCCATCTATGACAAACCAACATCCAACATCATACTAAATGGTCAGATACTGAAAGGTTTCACTCTAAAATCAGGTACAAGACAAGGTTTTCCACTATCACCATCCTAGTTCTGGAAACATTAGCCAAAGGAATTAGACAAATGAGAGAAATAAAAGGAATAGAGATAGGAGAGGAAGAAGTTCAATTATTTTTATTTGCAGATGACATGATACTCTACATAGAGGATGCCCAAAAGTCCACCAATAGGCCTCTAGACTTAATAAGCAAATTCAGCACCATAGCTGGGTACAAAGTCAATACTCAAAAGTCAATACCATTCCTGTAAACAAACAACAAACTCACTGAGAGAGAAATTAGGGAAACCACACCCTTCATGATATCAAAAAAATGAAATACTTAGGAATTGATCTAACAAATGAAGTAAAAGATTTATACATTGAAAACTATAGTACTCTGAAAAGAGAAATTGAAAAGGAATTCCAAAAATGGAAAGATATCCCCTGGTTATGGATAGGAAGAACCAACATTGTAAAAATGACCATACTCCCAAAACTGTTACACAGATTTAATGCAATCCCGATCAGAATACCACTAGCATACTTCACAGATTTAGAGAAAACATTCCTAAAATTCATATGGAACCATAAGAGACCTAGAATAGCAAAGGCAATCCTGGGCAACAAAGGCAAGGCAGGAGGCATCACAATCCCAGACTTGAAGTTATACTACAAAACAGCTATAATAAAATCAGCATGGTACTGTCAAAAAAAGAGACCTGAGTATCAGTGGAACAGAACGGAAGATACAGACACAACTACAAGCACACTCAGCCACCTTATCTTTGACAAAGGGGCCAAACATGTTCACTATAAGAAAGGTAGCCTCTTTAATAAGGGGTGTTGGAAAAACTGGCTTTCTACATGCAAAGAGCTAAACTAGACCCATGCCTATCACCAAGCACTAAACTAAAGTCAAAATAGATCAAAGATCCAAATATTAAGACAGAAACACTAAATCTCCTGAAAGACAAATTAGGCAGAAATCTTGAGGACATACAGGTAGGTAGAGAGTTCATGAACAAAACCCAAACTGCACAGGAAGTACTTCAAATAATAACTGAGATCTAGTTTTACTAAAAAGCTTTTTGCACATTGAAGAAAATCACCAAGAGAGTGAAAATAAAACCCACAAATTGGGAAAAGATTTTTGCCAACTCTCCCTCAGACAATGGACTGTTATCTAGAATGTACGAAGAACTGAAAAAAAATCAGGTCCCCCAAATTTAAAGACTCAATCAAAAAACAGGCATCTGAAACCAATACACGATTCTCAGATGAAGAAATACAAATGGCAAGTAAATATATTAAAAAGCATTCAACATCATTACTCATTTGAGAAAAGCAAATTAAAACTACAGTGAGATATCATCTCACTCCAGAAGGAATGGCTAACATTAAGAAATCAGCTAATAGCAAATGCTGACAGGGCTGTGGGGAAAAAGGAATCCTTCTCCATTGTTGGTGGAGTATAGACGGTACAACCACTGTGGAAATCAGTGTGGTGATTCCTCAAAAAACTAGAATTAGAGGTTCCATTCAATGCAGGTATTATCCTTCTGGGTATTTTCTCAGAAGAATTGAAAATAACACACCACAGCAATACGTGTGCACCCATGTTTATAGCAGCACAGTTTGTAATAACTAAATCATGGAAACAACCAAAATGCCCATCAACTGAAGAATGGATAAAGAGATGTGATATTTTTATTCAATGGAATACTGCTTGGTCATAAAGAACAATAAACTCAAGGTTTTTACAAGTAAACGGATACAAATAGAAACCATACTTGTAAGTGAAATAAGTAAGACTTGTATGCGTAAACACTGAATTGCCTTGCTAGTGTAAAAAACCTGAAAGAATAAATAAGATGCAAAAGTTACAATAGATATAGTAAAAGGGAAAGAAACTGCTGAAAGGGAAATGTTATTGTTTGATCAATCTTGCATGCCTGTATCTGGTAGCCTAAGCAATTACTTTGAGGATAACAATATGCAATATAATAACCATTGTTAAAGTCCTATCATCTTGTTTTGAAACCCTGTATTCCCATTTTGCTATTATTGCTGTTGTCATTTTGCTTTTGTTGTTGTTTTTTATTTGCTTCTTGATTTTTCTGTTTTTTTCTATTTAAAATTAAAAGAGAGACAAGGGAATGGATCTCTTGAAAGCAGTAGGGGATCCAAGAGACTCTGGGCAAGGGGAGAGGAGAAATAGAAAAGGAAATAAGTAGAATAAAGATATGTCATGTATAGGAACCCAATGACCTGAATGAATATGAACATTATGCACCATAAGATCAATAACATGAACAGAGATGAAAATGGGAAAGGGAAAATTAAAGGATGGAGAAAAGGGAGAGGCAAAAGGAGGAGAATTACAAAAATATATGTTGTTTTATGTACATGTACCCATTCTCTAAGATGACTGTAAACTGAAAATACTGTTAAAAAATGTACTATAAACTTTAAAAAATACTTGCATAAGACATCATGTAACAATAAATAATATGCACAAAATAAGCCCAGTAAACAAAATAAATAAATAAACAAAGGAATATCACTCAGTATTTAAAATAGAAATCCTGACATTTGCATTGATATGTGCAAACTTCAGAGCCATCATGCCAGGTTAAATCCAACACAGAGGGAAAATTTTCACAAGATCTCACTTACATGAGGATCCTAAAAAATGTCAAATGCATAGAAATAACTAGTATGATGGTAGTTACCAGGGATGAAGATGTGGACAGACAAAATGCAGGTCAAAAAGTAAAAAGTTGTAGTTATGTGGAATGAATAAGTGAGATATCTAATGTACAATATGAAGACAATATTTAATGAAATTGTTATCTACTGGAAATGTTGTAATGGAGTAGGTGATAGTTGTCCTCTCCCCTGAAATCTTATAACTATTTAAGATAATGGCTATGTTAATTTGCTTGTGTTTAAAGATAATTTCACTACATACATGTATATCAAAATATTATGGTTTGCTACAAAGTGAAAAAGAATACTAGCTGTGAGAGAATGTGATCCAGAGAGCTTATTTTTCTTTTAGATTTAGGATGAAATAAACACCAGTAATAATGGCAACAAATAATTTGGATGCTGAGAATGAAGGGCTAAAGCAAACCCTGACCAACGCAGAAAACAGATAGGAGATTGACTGTAGCAAGGAGGCAGAAGGTTGTGTGTATGGACAAAGACTGGCTGTTGATAAGTCCATCTACTGTTCTAGTCCGAAGTCTCCCACAAGCTATTTAGTTCAGAGGCAGAGAGTTCCATTACTTTTTGAAGTGACCAGTGAAGACCCTAGTGCCTGTTTGGATTTTTTTTGGTACCAGTTTAAAACTAAACATAAGCTTAAGGCATAAAGGAAACACACATGAAGATGGAAGAGAAAGAAATTCAAGGTCAATAAACTTCTTAAAAATTATGGTGCTAGGAAATATACTTTAATTTAATTTTAATTTCAGAAATTAAAAAAATAAAGTCATGCTTTCAGCACATATAAAAAAAGTCAACATTATTTCTTAGTGCAGAGAAAATTTAGAAGTTTTGATTTTTCCCTGTCTCAAAACCACATGTTCTGGTCTCAGTATATCAGCCTAGAGACAACACTGGAAAAGGCAGCTTTTTGCAGCTTGTGGTAGATGTGACTAAAAGTGTGAATTAGAGTCTTGTTGGTGGAGAGAAGCTGCAAATAATATATGAGGAACTGCAGTTTATGCCGAATGTGACTAAAGTCATACAGTAATAGAGCCAGAAGCATCAGCTGCAGGTGAGAAAAAGACAGAAAAATTCGGACCCTCTTGACCCCCTACAGCAAACCTTCAAAAACAGTCAGAAAATACAGAATACAAGCCTCATACCTCCCCTTACATGCAAGACTCATTTGCTTAGATCCCTGGCACACTCCTGCATTTCACCTTGAGTTGTATTTTGACACCCCAGGTTTAAACACAGACTTTACTTTCTCTACCTGGCGAGTCCGTCTTGCCAACCTTTGCCAAACTCACGTGCTGTGTTTTGGATTTGGTTTCTCTCCCAAAGGTTCACGTGCTGGAAAGTTGGTGTGGCGACTGTGTTGAGAGGTGGTAGAACCGTTAGGTGGTAAGGCTGAGAGCAAGGTAACTGGTCATCCAGGTGCTGCCTGCAGATGAGATTCATTATCATGGTTTCATGGTTAATTCCTTCCAAGGAGGGCTGCTTTAAGGTCAGCAGGGCTGACCCCTGAATCACAGTGCCTCACTGTCTCACCATGAAATCCTTCCTGCTCACATGTATGCCTACCATTTTGCCATCCCCCACGTTGTGATGCAGCCGAAAGCCCTCACAGGAGCTGAGCAGATTATTTGCTTTGGGCCCTTCGGCCCCCAGAATGGTGAAGTAAATAAACTCCTCTTGATAAAGTTCCCAGCCTCTGGAATTGTGTTAGTTCTCAGCCGAATAGGGATATCCTACCAGAAGACTTGCTCCTTGACACCACTGCCATCCGTCTTGGAACAGTATCTAGGACTTACTACATGTCAGTTATTTCCCTGAGAATTTTACAAAGACTAATGCATTGAATCCTCACAACACTATTATTGCTATCTTCATTTTACAGGTGAAAACTATATATATATAGCCAAGTAATTCTTCCAAGCACAATTTATGAATGTCAGAGCCAATATTATCAGAGGCTCACATAGCCAGGCTACTTCTAGAGTCTCACTCTGAAGTTCTAGCCTCCACTGTCTCTCATACAAGGGTATTTAAGTTACAATTTTCTTAACATTAATTTTATTTTAGTTTATTCACATTAAAACAGCTTTCCCACTGCTCTTGAGTTGGGTTATAAACACCAAAGTTTCCCCTAGAGTTGAATGTGTGGCCTGTTTGTTAGAATCAACTTCTTCCCATACTATCTTTGGTCAGGTAAGAAAATCCATTTGGTTGAAAAATTGATAGTAATGTTAGAAATGCAGGGTGCTTGCTTTGCCCATCTATTGTCCAAAATAGCTACCAAATATACCAGTACTTTTTCTTACTATTTGTGTTGAGTAAAAGGAAATTTATTTCATGCATACGCCTGTTCACACACAGTTTGGCTAGATTTATTCTCCATTAAAACATGTGATTCTTTTCATTAATGGATTCTTTCACAAGGAGTCCAGCTTCCAGTCGAAAGCCTGTGTGCACAGGCGATTGTGAAGACTGTGTGAATCTTCTACCGAGGAGAGCTGCCCACCCTCTTCTTGCAGTCCCTGTAGGAAAGGGCTGGCTGGACTCTGGCCCCGTTGGCTACTCTTGCTCTTTTTCCTGTCTGTGTTCCTTCTCCACCATTTTTCTTTTGTCTCTTTACCTGCAGACTTAGCCCCAGATCCTCTTCCTGCACTACTTCCAAGGCCTCCTTACTGTGGATGAATGGGCGGAAACCTTGAACAACACCCACCATTCTATCTCTTGCCACCCTTGTGCCTGCCCCTTTTCCTCTGGCCTATAAAACCTTTAAGGAGCACTTTGGGGTTTCCACAGCAGTGAGACACCTGGCAGGCCTGTGCTGTGTCATGGGGGAAAATAAGACAGAGAATGCAGCTCTTTCTCTAATTCAGACTTTTTACCCCATCACGATGATTAACGTTTTGATTGCCACTTCCATTTTAGCTTGTTGCTTTAATCAGCTGCTCTGAGGACTGACAACTAAGTTTCTGACAATTATTTCAGCAAACATTACTGAAGTCCTGGTAGTAAATATTGCGTGTGTTTCCATATACATAGATACAAATTTATTAATACATATATTTGTACAATATGTTTATATTTTCTTTTATTTTACATGTATTTTTTTCAACATACCCTTGACACACACAAGGTAGCAGTCTAGACTAAATTTCTTAAATTCATCATTTTTTAACAGTTTGGATTAAATGACACTGTTTGGGGTCTATGTGGAAGAGGATATTTGATACATGCAGATGTCTAGTGGATTTCTGAACTCTACATATTAGATCCCAGTAACAATTCATTTCCCAACTTAGAACAACAACAAAAGATGCACACAATCATTTGTCATCTGAGTAACAATCTCACCCCCACTTGGAAATCATAGGTTTATAAGATCATGCCAACCGCAAATCTGAGATCCACATACATACTAACTTCACAACATCCTTATGAAGCAGGTCTCCTTGCTATCAGCTTTTCATATGAAAAAAATTTAAGCATGAATTGCTTAAATAAATTGTCATGGTCACATTTAGGAAGAGATAGAGTCTGAAGTTTGGCTCAAGCAGTATAAAAACACTGTTTTCAAAATACCATGCTACAAAATATGAAAGAATATTCGGGAAGGATGGAATAAAACAAGACTGACTGTATTAGAGATCAGGGAAGACTTCACAAAGGAAGCATCACTTGGTTATGGCTCAGATGAATTATAATCTAATGAGCCAGAAGTGTTGTAAATACACTTAATATTCAAACCAACAAAGAAATTCTGACATAGCAACTTCACCAGGGCATTTGCACACTATTGTCTGCTGTGATACCTTGCTCAGTTATCTTTCTTCACGTATCAGGATCGAGTTTCCCTTTCTCTATTAAGATGTTCTTATGACTTGCTAATGGGAAATCCATGACACATCTTCCCTAAATTATTCTTTTGGCAATAACCAAAATCAGCCTTCTCACCTCTCTGTCACCATTTTGTATCTCTGGTATAATTTGGTTTGCATTCTTTTGGTCAGGCACAATATACAGCAGATGAAAAGAATATCTACTTTAAAGATAAATGCCATAATTTTGAGTCCCAGTTCAGCATGACTCTCCCCAAGGTGCATAATCTCATATACAACACAAAGTATCAAATAGATGTGATTTTCTGTCTCCTCAAATTCGCCTTAGCTGTGGCGATTTTCACAATATTAAAGGCACAACGAATGTCTCACTACAGGACAGATTTACTTCTGACATCATCAAGATGATGTAGATGGGCTGAAGGTTAAGGGGAAATATTACCAAAATAAAATTCCTGAGCAGGTAAATGACTGAGGTAAATTTAAAATACGAGTAGTCATCTTCCCAGGTCTTTGTTGTGAACATTGCCAGGACACCAGTGCTTCCAAATGCAGACTTCTCCGTCCTCTGCTGACTTGCTAAAGGCACAGCCTGAAGGGCTCAGAGAGAGAGCATGAGAGGAAGAGTCACAAGCACAGGCACTGGAATGAATTCTGCATGGGAAACAGGTGTTGCCAACACTTTAAAAAATTTCTGTGACGCAAGAGAGGGGGTGACGGCTACCAATGCAATTTCTGTTGGTACTATTAGTACTGGCACGGATTGCATGGCTAGTATGATTATTACTAGCTATATATTCTGTAGGAATGTATCTAAGAGGGTTTTAGAGATAGATCTGTGTTGAACTTTACTAGGTGCTTGACCTTGGACTAATTAATTACCTGGTTTCAGTTCCCTCATCTAAACAAATGAAAAAAATTTGTCAGATATCTTCAAGGTCCCCATTGCCATGTCCTGCTTTATTCAGCCTTCACTTTTAATGCAAACTTAGTAAAAACAATCATTGTAATCCCTTTTGTTTTTTCTTAGGCAAGTGACACTGTTCAAATCTAAGAACAGAGCAAGTCCTCAGCCCCTTTATCTGAAGATGACTGGAGATTTCGTTAATGAGTACCCATCTACCCTGACCCCAGATTGAGACAATACTGAAGCAATTTAAATGTCCTATTGTTCTCCAAATACTGTATATTCTCTAGTAGCTGAGAGGGATAACTTGCTAGGTGGCACTTCACTTCTTTGCTACCTGTCTTACTTCCCATTCTCCTATCCATTCCTAGGATCACCTTCTGATTAAACTTTGCATCTTGGTCAGCTTCTGGGGGAACCCAAAGCACAACACAGAACAACAATATTTTACACCCAAGCGACTGCATGTCAAAGGTTTAGCATACTTCTTGGCCTATTATATCAGTTGTGATTCGGTCAGATAAACAATTGAAGAGATATATTGCAAGAAATAGGTTCATGTGGTTTTGGGGCTGGCAAGGTAAGTGTGAATCCTATAGCTTAGTCTGTCAAGCAGGGTAGACATGAAACTCAGAGCAAGAGAAAGGACAATGGTCCACAGGCAGAGTTCCTTCCTCAGCAAAGCCTCAGCTCTGGTCTTACAACTTTGCAATTGATTGAAGCAGGCCCATGCCCTAAGGCAAAAAAAAATAACAAACCCTTCTTACTTACTGTCAATGTCTTATGATCTTTAACCACAACCGCAAATATCTCCCCCCCACACTTCCTTTAGCACTCGGTTGAAAAGAAGGGAGTGAATCCTATACAAACTGACCATTACATATAACCCTAAGTGCTCAAACATGTCAGCCTATGTGTTGTTTTAGATCTGATATTTTTTAAAAGGCCTAAATAATATATGTGTACACGTCCTCCATGAAAAGATCACCACTTAATGACACTGCAGAAGCACAAGCAATACATTTGTTTTGCCAGCATTGTATTACATGAATCCTTCACCTTATACTGATGATAGCATGAACATTTTATTATCCCAGGTAATATGTTAAGACTTAGCAATTTAGTGACCACAGAATATTTTATCATCTACAAGTATTCTCTTTCATTAATACTGTACCCTTTCTAGGACATGTGAGTTTTTCTTACATTTTAATTATTTGATGGACTTCTTATACATAAATATTTGTAGGTTCATTTAGGATATGTCCCTGTGGAATAGTCTATTAAGCTCTTGCAACTGACTTTGTAAGAGAAATAAGTTATGATATCTTATAGCAGTCATTGTATATAGTGAATTAACTTCTCTATTACACACCTAGAATGTTACTATGTGTTGTTTTCTCAGGAGGAATTGAATAAGAGTCTCCAAAATCATTTTCCAGGTACAATGATTCAGTTGATGATGATTCATTGAGGGTTGTTCAAAGATTGCTGAACTGACTTAATCCTTTTAAAAGCCTGTGGTACTGGAGTTGCTGGCCTAAGCCTTTTCTTTCAAGAAGTTTAGTAGAAGTTTTAGTAGTCGCTTGTGCTGTTTTGTTTTTAAACCTAGAAAAAGGGATGAATACAGATTAGTGGTTGTTGAATATTGCTGGAGAAGAAAAATACTACAATCAGAAGTTTTTCAGGTGATAAAAGTTATTAAGATTTATATCTAGATGCTCCCTCCGAGGCCTTATGTGTTCATAGGTGGGGCTTCGGGAAGACGAGTGGATCAGGGGGAATTAATCCCTGGGTAGGTTTATCGTTAAATGTGTTGGTGGAAGGTGAAGACTGGTTAGAGGAGCTGGTCACCAAAGGCACAGCCTTGAAGGCTGTGTCTTCCTCCCCCTCCCATGATCCCTCTCAGCTTCCTGCCTGCCATGCGATGATCAGCAATCCTGGTGATGCCCCTCTGCCATGCCGCCCTACCTTGTAGCCAGACTACTGTGGACTGCAAGCTGTGCAAACCGTGAGCTGAAATAAACCTCTTCTTCCTTTAAATAACTAGTGTCCAGTATTGTGTCTCATCAGTGAGAAAGTAATTTAGGCACCCATAGTGAATCCTAAATTTCCTGGTATTTACATAAAAATGTGTTTGCTAAACTATAGAAATGTACACTAAGGAAAACTGTTGCTGCATGATCATTAAAAACTTAGAGAAAATGTGATAGAAATAAAGTTATAACCAAAAAAGAAAAAGAAAATGGAGCATGCTGGGGATTTTGTGCAAGTAAAACATGTCACAGATTTTTCTGCAAGTTTAACTTTGTAGCTTGGAGCACTAAGCATTTCAGACTTCTCTTCTAACTCCTTAGATTTAAAGCTTATAGTTTGTTGTGTCATCATTTACAACCAAATAAAATTATGATTTGACTTCATGAAAGATTTCTCTGAACAGCAAAAGAAATCAACCTGTCCCAGTGAAAAGATCAATGTTTCTCTTATTTTCAACTAAAGATTTATTTACATTTTCTATATTCATTTGCCAAACTTTTTCCAATTCATACTTAGATTAAATCTTTTAGGTAAATATTAAATCATACAATACACCATCATCAAGAATTGCATAAGGAATTTCAACATTGTTAAAAAAAACACAGAAACTCAATAGAAATATTGAAGTTACCTTAGTATAAAATCTGATATCTATATCATATTTCATTTTATAACTATATTGAACAGACATGGAAAGTCAAGGAGACTTTGTATTGGACCCAGGGGATCTAATCTTGTTATTGGTCCTGACCTTTCTTCTAGGGAGACCCCAAGTCAAGTCCACTGAGACAGCATGGATGATCTCTAACAACTTCCTGAAAACTGCATTGACCTACTTGGAAATGGTTCTCACCTTTTACCAAACATGAGCTGCAGCCAATGGTCCTGTGTTCTTGTTCTCATCTGTGGTCGATAGATGGCCTTGGATTAACTCATTCTTCTATCACATATGCATGCACACACAGAGACACACACACACACAGACACACACACACTTCTAGCTTGTAGTTTTCATGAATTACTGTGTAATGCACTGGAAATACAACATCCTGAGATAGATAGAAACAGATTGACTGGAATAACCCACTCTGGTTCAGTTCCTTAAAAACAGAATGACTTCCACTGCTTAAGCTCAAAGTGTCAAGTGTCCCTACCATGTGGAACCCAGAGAGAGCTTCTCTCTGGGTCTTCAGCTGTGTTAACAGTGGTGACCATGTGGTTGAGGCACCACCTGCCTTGGTCAGCCACCAGGGACCACAATGAATCCATGGTTTCTGATGTCTCTTACTGCCTAATTGTAAATAATGAACCTTCCCAATGCACCTTGTAGGTAAATGTTCTCATCGGACTGAGACTCCTTGGTACCCAGGACAGAGTTACCTGTATCCCAGTGTATACTTTCCTCTCCTTCAAGAATATGCAGTTTTGAACTTGCTTCAGACCCCTACGAGTTGTGCATCTCTCAGGTAAAGAGTCTTTACTGAGCTTTAAAGTTGAAACATGAGAAAGTACCTCAAACCACTCCATTTTAAGATTCACATTTCTGGCCCCTACTTCCCTTCCTTAACTGTCATTAACTTCAGAGACTTGACTTACATTTTTCGGATTCATTGTCTTATTTGCAGAGTTGAGGAGAGAAGAAGACAGCTGAATACAAGAGAAACATTTCCAGTTAGTTTAAAGATCATGCTAAAGAGCTAGAGAGACCTGCAACTCTCTTGCCTCTGTATCTACCTCTGTCTTGACCCATGCTTCTTCCACTTCAGAGCAACTGCTTATTGGCCCTTCCCACTTTCTCAGGCCACCTGGTTTTGAAATTCTCCCTGGTGTGAATCACATAGGCAAATACAATTCTAAGACAGGATGCCGTTCACTGGAAATCTCTAGAAGGTCTGGCTTAGCAGATAAGCAGAAGTGAAGCAGGTATTTGTTTTAAGCTCACTGATCTGACTTAATTAATGATACTGTATATTTCTCTTTGGCAGTCCTTTATGTGACATCAAAGTACAGTGGAAACATTGGAGCCCATCAGGAACACACCTTTTCCCACCTGAATTTGAGTAGGCCCATGCAAACTTCCCTAACAAAGTACAGTTTACACCAACTTGTGGCTGAGGAGTAGAAGTATCCATGCTGTGGACTTACCCTTAAAATATCTGCCACAAAGCTGGCATTTCTTTGAAGTCTCTTATTTGCTCTGTCTTAAAAATTCATGAGGTTTTAACACTGTCACACAATACTTACAGTTTTCCTTTGATATAAAAATGGAGTTTAAATTACCTATCATTAAGAAAATGTATGTTTTCTGGGCAGATGTGGTACATTTGCCCTTGGTCCTGAATATACCAGTGGGTTGCTTACTAACCTGCTGGACCTCATTCCACCATATGCAATCTCTGGTTGGAGAAGCACTCTCAATATGCAATATTCACCCATCCATCTCCCAACAAACATCCACTAACTAAGTAACAATGTTTGCAAAGCCATCCACATCTAAGACATCCAAAATCTCAAAGGTTATGATTTCTAATAGAGGACTTTACATTGACATTTCTAATAAGAAAATGAATGTCAAGGCTCTATTGCAGTTTTTCGTACTTGGTAGGCATTTTTATAAAATACTTTGTACCATTACAATTGTTTTTGTGATTATCCTAAAAATGCGTTGGAAAACGACAAGTAGTATTGGTTTTCTGCTTTAAAAGGAAAGACAATTGTGAAAGCCTTGGCATAAAACAAAATCATAATAAGAAAAATCTCACCGGTTCTCTGGGATACTGACCTTCATAATGCTGAAGATGTTTTGGTTAAAAGAATTTCCATGGCTTCATCTCAAATAATACTACCAGTATGAATAATTGTTTTGTCTGTGGCTATCTGTGGCTCAACTCACTAACTTCTTGATTTATTAAGTATTGTTGCCCCAGAAAGATTGTAAGCTCTGTAAAACAAAAACAGTTTTTCTAAATCAACACCGCCCAAAAGAAATACACTGCAAGTTGTAGTCATAACTTTACTTTCTAGTACCTGCATTTTCAAAAGTAAAACAAAATAAGATTTTAAAAAATAATCCAAACTATGACCATTTCAACATGTAATAAGATTATTATGAGATATTTTACATTTTTGTACAAGTCTTCGAAGTCCAGTATGTATTTTGTACCCACAGCACATCTCAATTGACAATGAATACATCTCATATGTCCAAAATCTATGTGTAGTTAGTGGTTGTTAGGGTTCACATTTAGGATGCTGCCCCAAGATCTCATGGGAACAGAAGTTAGGCTTTTGGGAGGTGACTGGATTGTAGCGATCCCAAACCTATCAGAAAATTAATCTACTGATGAGTTCAAAGCTGAACGTGCTGTTAGAAGCTGGAGCCCATTTGGAGCTGGGTCACTGGGGACATGACTCAGAAGGGTGCATTCCTGATCCTGGCTGCCCCATCCTCCTTCTTTCTCTCTACTTCCTGGCCACCAAGGGCTGAACAGCTTCCCCGCCCCATACTCTTCTAACGTGCAGTTTTTGCCTTGGAACCAACACTGAAACAGTGATCTAGAATAAACTTCTTTAAACTGCAGGTTTAAGAATGTTTTCCTAGTGATAGAAAAGAAACTAATATGGTGGCTAACCATAATGGAGATATCAGGTGTGGGAAGACACTAAAGATTCAGTTAATAATTCAAGGATGACACTCAAAAGACATTTATCACTGGAACTTTTAAAATTTTGATATTAATTTTGTACATTTACAATCACAATCTTATGAAATGGAATTGTTTCTAAATTTATTGATCACCTCAAACAATGTAAACTAAACAATGTAAACTTTGGGATTACAGTAGTACTGTAGGTATGAATGCTAAAAAGGGTAGTCTGGAGTAGAATTTTGTCATTACCCTAAACAGTTTTGCAGAGCTAGGATTTTTATTCTTATTTTTGTAGTGGAGTGGGGGATGTTTTTTTTCTTTTCCAACATTGCCAGGCTCTTGAGTATGCTGTCTGAGTCTTACACTCAGTCTAACACACACACACACACACACACACACACACACGCACGTGCACACACACTGTATATGCATGCATATAAACTTGTAGAGAAAATGTTGTTATGCATACTAAAATTTTACATAAAAGAAATGCTTTCTTGGAGGGAGGCAGGAAAATATCCTTCTGTGAATAAAAATGCTTTTTGTTTGCTTCAAGCCCCCTTAGTTTAGGGTAGGAGTGGTTAGAAGCTATGCAGGATCCTTTCAAATGAAGAATTACTATAAGACTTTATACAATTGTTCACTTATTTTGTTTCCTATACTTAAAAATACCAATTCATTGCTGAAATCCCATATAAACTCCATATAAATCCCATATAAACTACCATTGCTTTTTTAAAAAAAGTCATTTGACTCATAAAAGGATTTAATTATTTCTCAAGGTGTTAATTATTGTTAGATACAGAAAAGAACTGGGGATATGCAGAAGGCTTGTTTTTAGAAATAAAGTACTCATGAAGGGAGTTAGCCCTTCTCTGAGAATTCTAAAGTATTATTTATTTAACCATATTACTAACATTGTTACTACAAAGAACATTCCAAAAAATACAGGAGCTATTTATTGTGTACCACCCAGAATATGAGTGAATAAATTCATACATTAAGAATGGGAATGCAATTGAGATGACAATAACAATATGAGAATTGCAGATAATAATGAGATATTTACTTATTCTATTAGGAATATGTCTAGCCATATAAAAGCATATGATGGCATAATAAAAATATTGTATGTGTTACTCTATATATCCCAGGGACTGAGCCACACACTTTATATTCATTATGTTGCTGAATCCTCACATGACCTTGACAGGTATACACGTTCATGTATCCTACATAGGAGGGATGAGGAAACTGAGTCAGTTGGAGAGATTGATTACCCCATGGTCAAGAAGCAATGTTGTAGAATAAAGGAAAGCCTCTCTCACTTTAGGTCCAGGCTGTTAGCCATCATATCATCTTGGTAGACAGCTTTCCACTGCAGTGATAAAAATCAGATAACTGATGTAACCGAAAATTTTATTTTGACTCACTGTTTCAAATTTTTCAGGGCATAGTCACTTGGCCTCATTGCTGTGGGCCTGTGGTAAGGGAGAATATCACGGGCAGGAAGGGGTAGTAGAGCAAAGCTATAGGGCTCATCCTACCTAGGAAACAAAGAGAGAGGAAGGAATCAAGGTCCCAATGTCCTCTTCAAGAGAATACCCCCAACGATCTCCTCCAACCAGGTCTACCTCCTGAAAGTCCGACTCCCTTTGGTAGCACCACAGCTGGGGACCAAGACTTCCACACACGTGTCTTTCAGAGACATTTAAGATTCAAGCCATTAGAGGCATTTTACACCATTTTGTCAATTCTTGTTTTCTGGAGACCAAAGAAGGCAAGTGATTTGGAAATGCTATAAATCTAATTAGTGTCATAGCCTGATACAAAAACCAACTGTTCTGACACCAAGGACATGATTATTCAAGGATAATGTTCTCAGCTTATCTCCTTAATCCCGGAATGTTTTTTGTAAACATCAGTTGTTCTGTCGTGATGAAGAAACTATGATTAATGGGGCTATTTCATTTTCATAGTAACTGAGATAGCCATCAACCTAAGTGTGCATTGATAGCTAAACCCTAAAGGCCATATGAGAGACAGTAGATAGATCATAGATAAATAGGTAAGTAAATGGCAATACTATTGTGCCCTGAAAAAAGAAAGGAGTTATCATTTGCAACAACATGGGTATGCCTAGTGGACATTATGCAAGTAAAATAAGATAGACATAGAAAAACAAATATTGCACAATCTCAAGTATATTTGTGTATTTGGGTTCTGTAGAAAAATTATGAACATATGTGTTTTACTGTATTTCATTCATAATTCATTATATATACCTATGAAACATATATATATATATATATATATATATATATATATGAAATTATGCAAGGGGGCAAACTTCTAGGATCAGAAGTGGGAGAATCCCCAGTGGTCACTTGCATGCTAGAAAGATGGAGGATTCAGTAGCTGCTCAGTCCACAAAGCTGAAAACCACAGGACAAGAACAAGCAAGGATGAAGTATCTGTCTGAGACTAAAGGTGAGGCAGCTCCCTGGGTAGTTGCTGGCATGAGTTTGCAATGAAAGAGTGAAGAAACTGGAGTCCAATGTCCTCATACCAGCTGAAGCAAAACGGAGCCTTTCACAAATCCAAGCCATCTTCCTTCTTCTTTCCCTTTTATCCCATCCAGGCCACAAGTCTACTGGTTGGTGCCACCCACAATTGGGGTGGGTCTTCTCCACTCAGTTTTCTGGCCTACATGCCAATTGTCTCTGAAAACACCTCACAGACACACCCGAGGCTCTGTTTCACTAATCTGCTAGACCACATCCATAGTAGCAGAGAGTAGAAGGGCTTTTGTCAGGGTCTGGAATGCTATGTCCAGCACAGCTCTTGAAGTTCCTGATGGGAA
>RJWT010014684.1:0-20910 GCA_004365215.1 Cuniculus paca | reverse complement strand
CAAAAACAAAACAAAAAAAAAACTGAGGCAAAAATTTCAACTCAAAATCAATAATGGAGCAACAAAAATAAATTGCCCAGGAACGCATCATTAGATACTACAGACAATGTAGACTTTTGTTTTGATTTTTTGGGGGGGTGGGGTCTAAGACAGGGTCTTACTAAGCAGTTCAGGCTGGCCTTGAGCTCACTTTGTGGCCCAGGTTGGTCTTGAATTTGCAGTGATCCTCCTGTCTCAGCCTCCTGAGTGCTGGGATTACAGGTGTGCACCACCACACCTGGCAAATATATCCCTCTGTGATACTGGCATGACTTACTGAGTTCTAATTTTTTTCTTTTTTTGGTACCAGGGATTGAACTCACAACTTCATACTTGCTAGGCAAGCACTATTTTGATTTTTGAGACAGTGTTTCAATATGGAATTCAGGCTGGCCTCAAACTCATGGCAACCTTCCTGCCTCAGCCTCCTGAGTTCTGGGATAATAGGCATGCACCATTGTACCCAGCTGGAAAACGCGGACTTTGCAGAAAGACAAAACAGGCTTGGGGATATAGCTCAGTAGCATGGTGCCCACCTGGCAAGCACAAGGTCCTGAGTTTGATTCCTGATTCAAAACAAAACAAAACAAAACAAAACAAAAACCAAAAACAGAACAAAGTTTAAATTAAGGTTCAGAGCTGGTCGTGGTGGTGCATGCCTATAATCCCAGCACTAGGGAGGCTGAGGCAGAAGGTTCATTGCGAGTTCTAGACTGGCCTTGGCTACAAAGTGAGCTCAAGGTAGCCTGAACTGCATAACGAGACCCTGTCTCACAAAGACAAAATAAATAAATAAATGTTCCGCCCTTGTCTGAGTGATGACCCTACAGATCTTCAACAAGGTGAGGATACTAATGTATAGTATTGTTATGATAATGCAGCAGATCAAGGTGCTTTGAGAAACTGAAAATACTATAGGTGTATCAGCTATTAGGTAACGGACTTTCTTCTTGTGCTGAGATAGATAGATAGATAGATATATATATATATATATATATATATATATATATATATATATATCTCACGACCTCACATTTGCCAGGCAGATACTGTGCCACTGAGCCATATCAATACCCAGGTTTTTTTTGTTTTTTTGAGACAGGGTTTCACTATGCAGTTCAGGCTGGTCTTGAACTCACTTTGTAGTCCAAGCTAGCCTCAAACTTGCAGTGCTTTCCTGCCTCAGCCTCCCAAGTACTGGGATTATAGGTGTGCACCACCATAGCTGGCCTAGAACAGTTTTTAACCTTGTTCAACTTTTCATTTTTAGGTTCTTAGTTACTGGGTGCATGGCACGGTTTGAGCACCTCTGGGGGCCGCCCCACTGTGCTCTGCCGAGCCCTGCAGACTAAAGCTGCTATGTGTGCTACTCCAGGAAGACTACTGCCTTCCTTGCCATCAACAGGGCGGTCTTCAGTCCAGGCTACTGAGATTTTTACAGATACTGAACTGTAAGAAAATATATTTGCTTTCGCCTCAGCTTCAAAATTATCAGCAGGCTAAGGGCAAAAAGAACACTGCTCGTGAAATCTTGACAATTTGAGAGTTAAGCACTTAAGTAACAGTGAGAAGAGCCAGGCTGCTGGCAAGAAGACCTGTGTAACTCCTTCCTGTGATACCAGAGCTCAGGTGCACACATTCGGAAAGCAAGTCCTGCCCTGAAATGGGGCTCTGTGGACGCGGAAGGCTGACAAGTGAGGCCGATGGGACGAAAGTGAGGTCAAATCCAGCAGCCCAGGGCTGTGAGCCTCAGAATCACCAAGAGGCTCCTATCTAATATGGTGACAGACAGCCTGGATTTTCTAGTCTTGGTGCATTCTGTCTCATTTTTCCAAAAGTTACTACCATGTTTCACTATAAAGCATACACAAAATCCTGGAAAGAAACTTAGAAGGTCTGAAGAAGGCTATATATGTCTAATTACACTCTAAATTCCTCCCGAGAATTTAAAAGCATTAATGCCTGTGTAAGAATGGTAAGTACTGTAGGGCCAGGGATACAGCTCAGCAGCACAAGCGCCTGCCTAGCAAGCACAAGGTCCCGAGTTCGATTCCTAGTGCCCCCTGCCCCAAAGAATCGTAAGTACGGTAATATAAACAATAGGACATTATATTCATTTAATATATTCAGGATAACAACGACAACTTCTCAGAGTCCATTCTTGAGGAAAACAAGCTACTAGTCATGATCCACATAGAATCCATGCCAAGACAGTCTGGGGCCCACAGTGCTCCAGGTTGTAGGGGTGAGATGGTTAAGCTACTCTCCCTGAACTTGGGTTCACAGATGAAAACTGTGTTTTAGGAAATCATAAATTTCAACTTTCTTTCTTTCTTGCTTGCTTGCTTTCTTGCTTTTTCTTTTTTCTTTTTGTCTTTTTGAGACAGGGTCTTGCTATGCGGTTCAGGCTGGCCTTAAGCTCACTTTGTAGCCCAGGCTGGTCTTGACCTCACAGCGATCCTCCTGCCTCAGCCTTCCAAGTGCCGGAATTACAGGCCCAGCTTCAAGTTCATTTCTAACACCTGACCATGCAATTGTAGTGGGCAACACTGATATTTAAGTGAAGTTCAACAGGTTACGATTCTCAATAAGGAAATCCAAGTGAATAATAGATGTAAAGCTAAATGTATAATAGATCTGTGTGTGTGTGGTGCTGGGATCGAACTCAGCCTCACGTGCACCAGACACGTGCTGTTCTACTGAACATCTCTACCCTGCAAAGCCAACTATTTTTGACAAGAAGTAAAGCTGAAGTCCAAGGGGCTATGAGAAACTAGATACTGGGGTCCCGAGACCAAGCTGTGGGACAGAAAAAGCCAGACAAGAGAGGAAGGTGATTTCAGGAACCTTGAGCCAAATAAATGGCTTCTTTCTTTGCTAACTTGTATAAATTGGAAGACAGCTGTTCCCAGATAATAAGATACATGCAAGTGCACGTCAGTTCCTAGATGCCCAAACACAAGTACGCGATCGCTCCTCCGGCTATAGTTTCTCAGTGAGAAAGTACAGTAAAACTATGAGGGCTTTGGTTCTGTCCCAGAGAAGTAAGTGCTGGCTGTGCACTCACACCAACGCCGTGGTTATTATCATTCACAACATTCCCAGAAGGAACAACAGCAGCAAACAGTCACACAGTGGCGGCGGCAGGTCTGAATCTAGAGTCCTGCCCTAACCACCAAGCCTTGAGCTCTTCTGTAGTTTACTCGCCGGAAAGGGCACGCGCATGCGCCTGCGCACACACGGCGACTGAGAGTGCCGCTTTCCCTCCAAAGTCGCTAACACTGAATAGTACCAATCTTTTACATTTTGTCAATTCATTTAGAATAAGGGGTTAGTTTTAATAAGGTTGAGCATCTTCTCCTTTATTACTGGATCGTTTCTGCTGGGAACTGTTTGTCATGCCCTCCTCCCATCCGGAGACATCTCTACTGCGGGTTTAACCAATACCTGGAGTGTAAGTGAGTAAACTCGGGCTGGGGCTGCACTGTACCTACCAGGCAAGAAGCTCTGGACTGCCCCGAAGCGCCTGGACTGAAAAAGAGAGTGAGAAAGAACGAGAAAGGGCAGGGGCGGGGGATGAGCTAAGCTCTGGAAAAGGCTAAATTACCACTGCACACCTTCTGCCAAGTAAATTCTGGATGGATTAAAGATAATGAAATCATAAAAGCATAATTCTTATTCATAATTCTTTTATGATTTCTTTAATGAAATCATAAAAGCATAAAAGCATCCTATGACAGCTTATCAATCACTTTCTTGATATTAATTTAGTAAGTTACGTATTTACACTGATAAAAGGTAATTCAAATAGGCAAACCAGTACATTACAGACTATACAAGAGAGCTAATAAAAGGGCCGGGGATTTAGCTCAGTGGCCTAAGCACCTGCCTGGCAAGCACGAGGTCGTGAGTTCAATCCCCAGTGCCGCAAAAGAGAGCTAGTGTAAGAGTTCTCTAAGCAGCCCTGAGATTTAGCTCAGTGGCACAAAGTGCCTGGCTGGCAAGCACGAGGTCATGAGTTTGATTCCCGGTACCAAAAAAAGAAAAAAAAAAAAAAGAAGACTATGTTAGTATTAACAAGGATCATTTTAGGCAGCTGAAGTTTGCCATAGAAAAATTAAATACTACTTTAAAAAACACCGTGCCTTTGAAGGCATCGCTTCTGAATGCACTTAATGCAGGGCCTGAGACAATCATTTTCACGTGCTTCAGGGCAATGGTCCGTGCACGACAGGCAGGCGAGAGACTAATGAAAGAATGGAGCACAGAACGTGAGATTCGGAGTCTACGGCAGCTGCTTCAGAGGATCAAATCCAAAACCTCCGCAGGACAGTCACATCTGCTTTGCAAAGTAGTATTTTATTCATAACTTTATAATTTAACAAACAAGGAGGGCTGGGCGTGATGGCGCACACCTGTAATCCCAGCACTCTCAAGGCCGAGGCAAGGGAGGCTGAGAGTTTGACGCCAGCCTGGATCCTGTCTCAAAAAACCAATCAATCAACAAACAAAAATCCCAAACAAAACAACACCCCCTCCCAACACACAGAGACACGCAAGATTTAATATATATGAGCTTAAAAGCGGGGTAGAATGGGGTGGAGGTGACATGAGAAAGAAATCTTGTATTTTATTTTTGAAGTAATTTATAACAAACACAAACACCTATGTTGCATTCTCTCAGACTACTGAGATTTGCTATTTATGCAATTTTTAATTCATATTTATTAAATATCTATTATGGGCTGATGAAGATTCTATATGAATAAAAGTGACATCAATATTTATAGAAATTACAGTATGACTTTAAATACACATGTTCTGTGACATACTAGTTCTATTGCAAACTATACTAACTGCACTGTAAAACTCTAATAAAGCATAAGAAAGGACCAATAAACCAATGAAACAGAAACTCCCAAACTAGACCCATGTCTTAAGGAAATCTTGTATGCAGCAGATGCTACAGCTATCCACTCATTTACTCTCAGGACAGTCCCAAGACACGGGTACTGCTGTTATCCCATTTTACACACGAGGCAATTGAGGAAATTATGGCATGGCTCAAGGCCATACAATAGGAGTGTTGGGAGAGAACGCCAATGTAGGGAGTAGCTATTCAGGTCAGTGAATGTCTTTTTAAAACAAAAACAAAAACAAAAACGAAGTCTCACTATGTAATTCAGGTTGGCCTTGAACCCATTACGTAGCCCAGGATGGCTCTGAACTTGATCCTCCTGCCTCAGCCTCCTGAGTGTTGGGATTATAGAGTAGTACTCTCACACCTGGTGGGTAAACTACTTTTAACTACTATTCTGTGTCACCTCTCTGAGAGTGAGGGATGTGGGAAACAGATTAAAGAGAGACCAATTGTTGTCCACATTTGCAAAATTTGGAAACTGAATTGGTAACACTTGGTGGAGGAATGAAATGGTGGTTTTTGTAGTAATAAATAAAGACAGCTTGGCATAGGTGGCACAGGCCTGTAATTCCAGCTCTTGGGAGGCTGAGGCAAGAGACCACAAGTTCAAGGCCAGCCTGGATTACCTTAGTGAGTCCAAGGCCAGCCTGGACTACTTATGGAGACCTTATCTCAGAAAACAAAACAAAACAACAACAAAGTACTTCGGAGAAATAAATGAAAAGAAACTATTCTTACAGAAACAGGCACTCCGGAACAGGAACAAAGTTCAGAAAAACCATTTACAAAGTAAAAGGTAGACGATAATCAGGTAGTTTGTTACCAACACTTTCTTTTTCATGAATGCAGAGTCAAATCCCAGAGTTTCTGCTTCCCTCCTCTCTTTCAGTACTGGGGACTGAACATAGGGCCTTGGCACTGAGCTACAACCCCAGTCATTTTTTTAGTTCATACTCTGAGACAGGGTCTCACTAAATGGCTCCGTTGCCCAAAATGGCTTGAACTTGTGATCTCCTGCCTCAGCCTCCCAGAGTTTGGGGATTACAGGCCTGTGCCACCACACCTGGTTCTAAATTCCTGATTTATCTATGGTGGTGAGGGTAGAAACCAGGGCCCGGTGTGAGTACGGCAAGGGCTCCGAGGCTGAGCTCCATCTCCTGCCCTTCGCCTCCCTGCTAACTTTTATGTGGCGGCTTCTCTCGTGCTTCAGGACTCCCGCAGCTCAGGACAAGCTTTCCCGGAAGTCTGCTCCCCGCGCACTAACATCATTGTTAATTCACCTTCCCGGCCGGTGGCCGCACAGGTCTGTTTTCTACTGTTTTCCAGGTTAGTTCCTTAGCCTCTTTCTCAACAGGTTCAAGAACCAAGACTGAAGATGAGAAGCGCAAACTTTCCTGTGTTCCAAAGCCATTTGTTCAAAACAGGTCTTGTTGCCGGGTGTGGTGGCGCACACCTGTAACCTCAGCACTTGGGGAGGGCGAGGCAAGAGGATCACCGTGAGTTCAAAGCCTGCCTGGTCTACACAGCCAGGCCTTGTCTCAAAGAAGAAAAATAAATAAATAAAATTAAAAACAAATTATATCCAAAACTTCCTGGACTTTTTTTGGCATTGTGTTCGAAAACTTACTATGGTTTCTGACTGCGAGGAAGCAATTAAAATCGGCCGGGTGAAATGGGCATTGCGAAAACCTAATGAGCAGCTCAGAGAGCAGGGTTACACCAACCCTCCAGTGGGAAGCCCTGAGGGGATGCCGACATCTCCCGGAGAGAGGAATTTAAGACTGTTTCGCTCTGTCGAGATGGGAGGTAGGAAGAGATGAAGGCCAGCTGGAGAACGTAAAATTGGAATACACAAGACTGCATTTTTTTCTTTATATTATTATTATCATTATTTTTAACGGTACTGGGAGTCGAACCTAGGGCCTTGGCACTGAGCTACATCCCCATCCCTTTTGACTTATTTTCTGAGAAAAGGTCTCACTAAACTGCCCCAGCTGGGCATCCTCTTGCCTCAGCCTCAAGTTCTGGGATCATGGGTGTGCACCACGCCTGGCTCCTTTACATTTTACACGAGCGACTAACACACATTTCTTTAAGGCACAAAGTTTCCTTGTGGTTACAAAAGTGGCACCACACCAGGCCCGAGGCAATGAATTCCATAGCCTATTAACCAGGTCCTCCATGCAAATAATTGCTGGACAGCTCCACCCTAGCAAGGCGTGAACCACGCGCCAACGCCCCGCGCCAGGGCGCGGATACAACCTCGCGGGAGGTCTGCGCAAACTCAGAGGACCCCGAGGCGCCCCGCACGCGTCCCCGGTCCTCCTCTCGCTGCAAAGCACCCTGACTGGCGGCGGGGAGAAGCAGCGACCATCCGATGCCTCCCAAAGGCCAACAGAGTTAAACGAGGTCTTTCCTCACCTCCCTCTACTTCTCCGGCCCTGGAAGAAGCCACAAGTGAGGGTGAGAAGTTGTGGACACAGGCAGGGGTGGGGGGCCCGCCAGAGTTCAGCACCGCGTGTGCATGTGTCCCGCACAAGGTCACTCGCTCCGAGCACTTTCCGGGTGGGTTTCCCGCCAGACCTTCGAGGCTTCGAGGCCGGCCCGCCGCGCCCCTCAGCCGTGCCCTGGCCGAGCCCCGAACCCAGCCGGCCTCGGGGACCCGCACTGCCCACTCCGGCGCCCCCACGGCCGGGCCCCGGGCTCGTCCGCCTCCCGGGGCTGCCTGCGCCCCGTCCCCTCCTCCCGCCGGGCGCCCTCGCGCCGCTCCGCCCGGTCCGTGCCCCGCGCCGCGCTCGGCTCGCTGCCCCCGGGCGCCCCCGGCCCGGCCCGGCTCCTCAGCGACCGCCGCCTCCGAGTCCCCCCGGCCCCGCCCCGCTCCCTGGCGGATACAGTTTGAAGCCTCTCAGGATCTCCCTGGCCCGCTCGTCCTTGGCTGACATGATGCGGCGGCCGCCGCCCGCGACTCTCCCACGCTGGCCGGCGGAGCCTCTCGGGTGGTGCCCAGGGGCCGAGGGCCGAGCCGCAGCCGGGTCTGGAGACCTCAGGTTAGCAGCGGCAGCGGCCAGACCCGGACCGGCCTCTCCCTCCCCTGAGCTCCCGCTCCTGATCCCTTCTGCTTCCCTCTAGCCTCGGAGCTCCCGCCCCGAAGCCAATGGAAAGTCCGGTTGAGCGATTGACATCCCGAACAGCCAATAGCAACGCTCAGCGGCTTCGCAGGGGGACGACGAGCGTCAATGGGAAAGGCCCTCCCTGAGAAGTCCCATAGGATAAAATTGTCATTCGGCGTCGTTGCTTAGAGTTTGCCCCAGGGGAGGGTCAGCTGAAGAGGCTCGAGGGGCCTGCTCCTGCCGCTGGGCACACTCGCCGTCGGAGAGGATGGCAGATTGCACTGTGCGAAGTAGCGGAGACTACATTTCCCAGCATCCCGAGGGCGCGCCGGGAATCACAGGTTTCAACGCACCGCCCAAAGGCCGAGGACTACACATCCCACAATGCCCTGCGCCTCGCTCCTTTAATTTAGACACCAGTGTGCCGCGCAGGGTGCGCAAATTCAGACGCCGGCCCGCGGGATCTGTGGCTTCCTGATCCGGAGGTTTGGAAGCGGTGGGAAAGACCCAGTTCATCCTCAAGAGGCGATGACAGCCCACAGAGAATTAACTTTTGTTTACACGGAACTCAGAAGTCTCCTGCAAATCATGGTAAGGCTGCAAACAACAGACAGAAACACTGACTAAACCGTGAAAGATAATAGAACGAAATGACTTCCTCAAATCCTGGGGTTCGTTGGTCTGGGGCGCCTTGTAAGTGTGTTGCAGGGGTTTCTGGTGTGTTCCTGCTTCCGAATGGCTGAGCTATTGATTGTGTACTCAGAATAGCGACACAGGAAGGGACTCGAAAGAATTTGCTAATCCTCTCCTGTTGTTTTTTACTTATGAGAAAATTGAGACCCAGAGAGGCGAAGAGATTGGTCACAGATCCCAGCAAGTTGGGGTAGAGTTAGAATTCGGCCATGAGTCGGCTGGCCCGCAGTCTGGACTCTGGGCACCACACTAGGAGGTGATATTTTTAGCAGCATGACAATGTGATTGTTACTGTCCTTGATGAACAGTTTTCCCATCCAGCGTTAAAACCAAAAGTTAGGTGAGCATGTGTCTCGTGGTTTTTCTGCAAGTGAGAAAGTGTGGTATTTGTTTATCTTTCGTCTATGTAGGACTTAGTGTTTTGACTTGTTCTTTGTCACTCAAGGTGACATTTAATGTGATTTCAGGAAATAGGTAAAATTGGTGTAAATTGTGGTTTCCTTGGAGCCTTCTTGTGTCCTCTTCCTGTCTCCCTTTTCACCTACCTAGGCACCCACCCGAGTTTTGTTCCGTGTACATATTTCAACAAACATGTTTTTGGCTTCTGTTATTACTCAGGGACTGAGTGGGTAGAAGGTGAAAGATACAGTTACTCTCATTAAGAAGATAACTTTATTTAGGGAAACAAAACTCCATTGAGATTCAAGATGGAGTGTGATAAATGACATAAAAGAAATGACATCAGAATGCCACAGTAGTCCTGATGGAGAGATTTATTTACTTACTACATAGAGAGCGAGCGAGCGAGCGAGCGAGAGAGAGGGAGAGAGGGAGAGAGGGAGAGAGGGAGAGAGAGAAGAGAAGAGAGAAGAGAGAAGCTTTCTCTCTTACTATGTAGTTCAGGCTGGCCTTTAACTCCTTGTGTAGCCCAGGCTGGCCTCAAAGTAATGGCAATCCTACTGCCTCAGCTTGCTGAATGCTGGGACTTTCTGAGCCACCACAGGCTTGTGGAGAGATTTACCATACAAAATGTTATGGAGGAAGTGGCATTTGAACTTGAAGGATGGGTAAGGTTTTTTCTACATTAAGACATTTTTATTCTTAAATGTTTTTGTTAATGAGGTATAATATCCATGCAGGAAGGGAACAATTTCACGTACATTTATACATCCCTGTCAACCACCACCAAATCAAGAGAGAGAACATTTTCAGTGCTTATTATGCTATTTCCCAGTCAGTACTGTGTTCTCACATCTCAAGATAACCGGTATTCTGATGTTATTGCCGTTAGATCAGTTTTGTTCATACTTGAATTTCGCTTAAATGTAATCATACAGTGTGTACAGTACATGTTTGGCTTTTCTATTTCATCGGTGCTTTTCTGGATTTGTCCATGTTGTAGCCCTTTGGTTCCAGTTACTGAGTGGAATCCCATTGTATGTATATACCGCGGTTTTATCTGTCGTACTGTTTGTGAGCATTTAGGCTTTTTTTGTATTATTAACAAGGTTGCATGATTATTATTATTATTAGTAGTAGTAGTACTGAGGATTGAGCTGAGAGGCTTTACACTGAGCTACACCCCCAGCCCTTTTTTAGTTTTTATTTTGAGACAGTGTCTCACAAAGTCACTAAGTTTCGCAGGCTGGGCTTGAATTTGTGATTCTCCTGCTTCAGCCTCCAAGAGTGCTGGGATTACAAGCAAGCCCCACCACACCTGCCTAAGGTCGCATTCTTACATGGGCCTTCATGTTTGTTTCTTTTTGTGGACATGTGCACACGAACAGTTGCTGGCTTGACGGTATGCATATGATCAGTAACAGTAGATAGTGCCAGTTTTCAAAGTGATTGTACAATGCACACCTTCACCAGAATCTACGAGAATCTAATTGTCTCATATGCTTATCAACACAGGGTGTTTGTTGTCAGTTTTAAAATTTGTAGCCATTTGAGAAAAGTGTACTATTTCATCATAGTATTTACATTTTTCTGATAAAGCGCCTTTTCATATGCTTATTGCCAATTTGAACGCCCTCTTTAGAGAGGTGCCTGATCGTGTCTTTTGCTCATTTTTAAAAACGGGGCTGTTTTCTTATTGATCTATAGTTCTATGCAGTCTGGATGCAGAACTCCTTGTCCGATATATGCTTTCAAGTATCTTTGCCAAGGCTGCGGCTTGTCTTTTCACTTTCTTACCAGTGTCTTTTGAAACAGGAATTCTTAATTTCAGTGTAGGGCAATAGTTTAGTCTCTTCTCTGACACACTCTGCATTGAATATAAGAAATCTTGCTGGGTGTGGTGGAGCATGCCTGTAATCCCAGTGCTCAGGAGGCTGAGGCAGGAGGATCACTATGAGTTCGAGGCCATCCTTGGCTACATAGTGAGTTTAAAGCTGAACTACATAGCAAGACCCTGTCTCAAAAAAAAAAAAAAAACTTGGCTGTCAGATGAGTGTGAGTTTTACAGGCAGGCATGAGAGTGAAGCATTGTGAACAGGAAGAGATCGAGCCTGGGCATGGCAGGTCGGCCACACTGAGCAAGGGGGCTGCGGCGGGGCCGAGAGCAGGCATACTAGGAAGGGGGGTCTGCAGCCAGGGGGCAGAGCCAGGCTTGTGGACAAAGCGGAGGCACTGCTGGAATATTCCTGAACTCAAACTGAGCTCAGTTGTCTTCCTGCCACCCTCAAATCTGCCCTGATGTGCTGTGACTCACCCCCTCACCCCCGACAGCCCTGGTCTCAGGGCCATGATCTGGGTGTCCTCCCTTCTCCCTGCATCCAGCTCCTCAGCGAGCCTCACAGGTTCTGTCATCTAAATGTCTCTGTGACATCTCCTCTTTTTCATCTCCAGCTGCCACCACTTACCTTTGTTCAGGATCTCAGTCTTTTATGTGGGACAAGTCATCACCTCAAGGGTCTTCCTCACTCCATCCGGGTCTCTCCACATTGAGTCCATCCTGTGTGATCCTAGTGTGATCATTCTGAAAGGGCAGTCAGACCTCTTCTCAGTTTAAAAAGCCTGAATACCTCCCTGAGGCCCTTAAGGTTTTTTTGTTGTTGTTGTTGCTGTTGTTTTTTGTTATTTGAGACAGGGTCTTGCTATGCAATTCAGGCTGGCCTCAAACTCCTGGTGATCCTCCTATTTCAGCCTCCTGAGTGCTGGAATTACAGGCATTTGCCATTATACCTGACAAGATAAAGTATTTTTTTTAACTCTTTACTTAGCTTATGCCCTTTGTGATTTGCTTGCTCATTTTTTTCAGATTTAATTCAAGTCTAAATAATTTCTCCCCAGGTCACAGTCCAGTCAGCGGAGCCTTCCTAGGCGCCTCTTACTGGGCTGTGCGCTGTCCAAGGTGGAGACCCCAGGAGGAAACTGCTGTGTTTAGGGTTTCCTGACTGCATAGCCTTCATCTCTCACCCCGGAGCCCTGGTTCCAGCCCCTCAGGGTTCCTTTTCTGCATCAGTGTATGCTGCACAGCGCCAACGTCGAGACTGTGGCCACTAAGTCCTTGTCTTCCACTTTGTGTCTGAAAAATGGCTGTGTGTTCATTCCCAAGAGATTCTCTTTTGTGTTTCCAGAGAAATACTGTATTTCTCTCATAGCACTTAACATCCTAGGGCCTTCTGAGGGCAAGAACCTTATTGTATCTTCATACAACCTTCTAGAATATATAGGTGCTAAACATTATGTTTGAATAAGAGCTAGGTGCTAGACTCCTTACCATCTGTCCTGATTTCTGCACTCTAACGCACCAAAGGTAAATAGGGCTTTCTGTAGCTTATACTCTAAAGGAAACCGTTTAAGTGTTCCAATTATGTAGTATTACTTATCTTCCCAGTGGGGTTGGTAGCAATCAAATGCAGTACTGCGGATCTCATCTCATTTTAGTGACAGAACCCAATTTTTTCCCGGCCTGTCTCCAACCTGTCTCCAACACCTGTCATACCAGCACTGGGGAGGCTAAGGCAGGAGTATCACTGCAGTCCTGCCTCAGCCTCCCCGTATATGTTTGTGATCCCAGGCCAACCTGGGCTACATAGTGAAAAAAAATTTTTTTTTCCTGAATAGAGATCAAGAACATGGGCTTTCAGATAGCCAGGATTACAAAGTGAGCTTTGATTAGGGGTAAAGCTTGGGATTTAGGGTTTTTCGGCTTGCTTAGCTCACCTGAAAAATGGGCATATTACAGGCCACTGTATTAGGAGAATTCAGTGAGATGATATTTGTACACATCTGCCACATGGAAAAATGCTCAACAAATGCTCAATAGTGCTTTTTATGAGCGTCTGAGGAGTCAAGCGCAACCAAAGGGCTCGGTTTGGGCCCCCGGTGGTCCCCAAGCCACGCTGCCGCCCTCCGGCTCCTCGCCGCCCGCTCCCGGCTGCAGCCTGGCCGCGATCCTCCTCTCGCGCCCGCGCCCCACGTGAGCTCCGGGGCAGTGATCGAGGCGCGGGGAACCTTGTGTGGGCGGAACTCGAGTGCAGCGGCGGGAGGCTTCCGGGGGAGCCGCACGGGCGACGGGTCGGCGGAGGCAGAAAAGCGCCGGACGCCGGGCCGATCATGGACGCTTGACAACCTGCGGGCAGGCGCTGGAAGGCCGAGCCAGCGACTTAAGGGACCGAGAGGCGGCGCGGACAGGTAGGGGCCGGCGAGAGGGCGGGCCTCGCGGGGGGCGGACGCGCCTGTCACAGCCGGACCTCCGGCTCAGCGCCTGCAGCCCGGGGAACCCGCGGCCACGCCGCCCCGCCCCCGCCCCGGGGAGCGCGCCCAGCGGCTCCGCACTCCACGCCCGCGGCCCTGCCTGAGCCCGCCGCCGGCTCCGAGGACCACCGCGGCTGGGGACCCTCGGCCAGCGGGCTGCAGCCGTGCTCGCGGCGCCCCCGGCCCCACGGCTGCCCCTTCGCGCTCCCCGGCCCATCAAATTAGCGCCCTCCCCTGTCGGGAATTCGTCTCCGCTGGGTCCCTCGCGGCCTCCTCCGGCCCTCCCACTCCGGGGGAAATCGGCAGGCACCCGCCTCCACGCTCTGCCTCCACAAGCTTTGCTCTCCAGGTTGAGATCTTTTGGAGGCGCCGAAGTTTCTCCCCTTCTGGTCACCCCTGGCGTCTTCCATTTAGTCTGTTGGCGAAGATCTCCCTCTGTTCACACGCGACCCGTGCGCCTGAAAGGGCAGTTTTTGTTCCTGCTTTCCTAACCCTTACCGCCTGTCTTCCTCTCCCCGCCTTCCTGTCGTCCTGTCATCCTCTCCACTTCCTTCTCTTTCCTCTTCCTCAGAAGACTTTATTCCTCAGCACTTCCCTCTTTCTGACAGGTCCTTCGTGGGAAACGGAAGTCAGGCAACACTTTAACAGTGAGGAATGGTTGCTATTAGGTGTACCTCACTCCACCAGAAAACTTAGTTTCTCTTGCACCAAACTAACCTTCTTTGAATTGTCCTTTGCTTCACTCTACTATGCAAACCTTTCTGTCAGTTTGTCACACTTCCCAATGTCTCATTACTGGAGCACATGTCTTTTCCTATGTTGAACTCAGGTAGAGTAGCTATGCTGTGTGTCCACAGACTCTCAAGCTGCAGTTAGATCCCAGTTGAGGACTCTCATGAACCTACTGGCTTGGGAATGGCAGTACAGTATCTGCATTGTTTTCCTAGACTGTGTCATTGTTAAGGTTTTGTACAAGTTCTGAAATCCTGTTTAGTAACTCATATCAGTGGAAGGCCAAATAAAGGGATTTTCCTCCACAGACTTACACAGCATGTATTTTTAAAGTTTGAACTTGTTGCTTATCTTTCATAATAGATTTCCCTCCTATTTCCTATGCTTAAATGATTCCTCCCCCACCCCCACCCACCATGGAACCCAGGGCCTTGTGCATGCTAAGCTCATGCCGTACCACATCCCCAGCCCTGAAATTACTTCTCTCATTAAGTGAAGCATGGTTCTTGTCTATTTTTTGTATTTGATCTGTGTCTGGCTGTAGATGGGATCCTGATGACACACAGAAGCTGAAATGTATTGCCTCTTAACCACAGCCTGTGAATCAGGTAGATGTAAAACATCTAGGGGGCGTTGGGTGTAGTGATCCATACCTGTAATCCCAGCACTGGGAAAACTGAGGCAGGTGGATTGCTTCGAGTTCAAGGCCAGCCTGGGCTACAAAGTGAGTTCAAGGCCAGCCTGATCTACATAGGGATACCCTTTCTCAGAAACTAAAAAAAAAAAAAAAAAAATGGAGGGAGAAACTTCTCTGTGTTAGTTTCCATACTGGTCAGCTTTAAGGATTTAGAAGACTATGCCTCACCCCAAAAGAAGACTATGCTCCCCTCAAAAAAAAGAAGAGTATGCCCCTAAGAGAGAGACAGATGAGGAAATGCCTTTTACAAAGTGTGTTTCAAACCTCAGGATTGAGGACAAGATCCTTTTAACTCTAGGTTGAACTCTGCCTATCCCACAAAATGGTTATTCCACTTGGACTCAGTTGCTGTTTTATCTTTCGGAACACTATAAAATTAGAAGTATTTTGATGCTGGTTGTGAATTTACGTGCTTAGAATCCCAGCAGCATGGGAGGCTGAGGCTGGAGGATGAAAACTTTGAGGGAGTTCTGGGCAACTTAGTGAGCCCGTTGCAAAATAAAATAAGGGCTGCAGATGCAGCTCGGTGGTGGAATGCTTGCCTAACATGCATGAAGCTCTGAGTTCAGTCCCTCATCCTGGGGAAAAAACATTTTGGTGTCACCAGCATTGAATAAATATGGACTTGGGAAAGGAGGAGGGAGAATGACTGCCACTCTTTGCTTTTGGACAGATCTCAAAGCCAGAGGATGGCGGGTGAGCAGAAACCTTCAAGTAACCTCCTGGAGCAGTTTATTTTACTGGCCAAAGGTACCAATGGGTCAGCCCTCACGGCTCTCATAAGCCAGGTCTTGGAGGCTCCTGGAGTGTACGTCTTTGGAGAACTACTGGAGCTGGCCAACGTTCAGGAGGTAAGAGCGGTTTCCCAACAATTTCTCTTTGTGCTAAGCCTTTCAGTGAGTCTCCAGATTTCCAGGATTCCCATGCTGGAGGATTGTGGACTTAGGAGATGCCCTGTTGAGAGAGGGATGCCAGTTAGTGGGCCAGGGGAGGTGATTGAGGGTGATGTCTGGGGCTCCTTTCTTCAGTGTCTTCCCCTGAACTTGGGGGAAATTCAGTTGGGTTGCTAGTTACCTGAAAGAGAGTAAGAAAGTCAAAGTGGTCTTGATCAGTTAGAATAACGCTGTAAATAGGGGCTAATGTTTAAAAGGAGCAGACTCAGGAATTCTGAGGGGCAGAAAACCGCCACTGCAGTGTGGATGGGACTGGGCAGGGACACACATAGCAGAAAATTGTAGCTGTTGAACACGAGATGGGCATGCATAGGAAAATATCATCCCTGTGGAAAAGGGCAGTGTTGTACTAAAATAGATGTGGTAAAGAGGCAAGACACATAACGCAAAGCAGCAGTTGATTTTGCGTTGTTGATTTGACTGTTGTGTCCAGTGCTGGTCACTTGCCTCGAGTGTGCGAAGATCTGCTGATGACCGGATGGCGCACAGACAGAAAGCGCCTTCCACACTCACATGTCCATTCGGGAGCTTTGCACTGAAGAAGCCCCGGGGAGCTCCTCGTGTGTTGTTGGGGTGGTTCACTTTCTGTTTGCTGTCACAGGCTGTCACAGCTGCCGGCGCACAGGGAGGCGCTGGCCCAGGCCATGGTACTTCCTGAGGGCCGTATGCCAGCTGCCACTGAGAGTGGCTCTCAGGTTCTTGGTGGCGTGCTGTGAGGGAGGTGGCTTGCTCCTGCTGGGGGCTTCATCAGCTTCACGGTGACCACCGGACCTCTAGTGGGCTGCCAGCCCCACCCCCACAGCTAGTTGTGACCTTCAGGTTATTGGGGTCAGCGCTGTCTTCTGCTTCTTCCTCTTGGTCAGGAGACTGGAGCAGTTCCCGCTGCCAGTTCACACACCTCCTCTTCCTCTGATGGCCAGTGATGGGAAGAGAGAGCCACCTTGGGTTTTCAGTTGTGAATTGGCGTCTAATACCAGTCTTGTTTGCTACCCTGTGAGACCTGCAAGCTCCAAGCTCCTTGGAGCTGAATTCATAGCCTGACACACAGTAGGCTTTCAGCACAAAGTTAATTTACCAGATGGAAAGTGAATCCTCCGAGGAAGATTGAGAGAACTGGGTAGAGAGAGAGGTAGAGATAGATGGCAAAGGGGGAAAATGTTTTTTCACATTTGCGGATGAAGGCCAGCTAGTTGTTCTGTAACTGTGGAAGATTGGCTAAGAGGAGGTGGTGAAAGTGGAAGCAGGCAAGACCTTATGATCTTAGGCCAATGGAGTCGTTTTGGTTATCAGACCATAATCTGTTCCATTTATTTTTGTAATTGTCTAAAAAGTGGGGTCTGGTTTGGCGGTCTTTACCAGGTCTCTTGCAGCTCTCACTGGGGACTTGAGGAGGCTCCTGGTGACCTGACAGGCAGACTGAAGTGTCGGCTGCCAGACCGACTGAGGTTCGGAGGAGCTTACTTTTTCTCGGCCCGCAGCTTATGTTTTTCCATTTGAGAGCTGAGAATAAGCTTGTTGCCTTTCAGTGGTCTGAACTTAGGGTGCTGTTCCTAGAAGCCTCTCTTCCCCCTGAATGGCTGCAATTGAACGGAGCCACTTGGGCATCTGCCAGGCAGCACTGCGTGTGGCGGGCTGGGGGGTGACGGGCTGCCACCCACAGCCACAGCCGAGCGGGGCACTCCCACGCAGAGCAGCGGCTCGCCTCGTTTTTCTTCTGTGGATGGCTCTTTGCCATCAGCACCAGTGAGGAGTAAGTCATTTTAAGGAAATTTTTATTTGAGGCAGCCACATAGCCAGCTTTTCTGTCCCCGGCAGGCTTTTCCTTCATACCTCGTGCTCTGCTAGTCACTTCCCGGACTGGTGATCCCTGTGTAGTCCTGAAACTCAGGACTGCCCCAAGCCTTTCGGTCTGGGTTCATTGTGGTCGTCAGCCTGGCGAGCTGGGGTTTGTACCGGGCTGCTCCAGTCTTCGTTTTAATGCACAGGGAATCCTGAGAAAACTTGAACTGCTTCCAGCTTGCTGCTCGGGGTGTGTGTCTGTGTGTTTCTGTGAGACAAAAAGCTGCAAATAATGTAAAACATTTTCTTGGAAGAAAGATGCATTTTGGGGCTTTAGGAATTTTATTTTTCCTCCAAGAATCTGAGAGTTGGCAGGGACCTCACAGATTACCGAGTCAGTGGTGCGGAAGGAGCAGGGGTCCACCTGCGGCCACCCTCTGTGGAACTCTGTCTGCTCGTTCTCCAGCGAAGTTTGTTTTTCCTCCTCAGCTTGCAGAAGGAGCTAATGCTGCTTACTTGCAGCTGCTGAACCTGTTTGCCTACGGGACGTACCCGGATTACATAGGTGAGTTGGTGGGGAGCCTTCAAAAAACTTGTCTTTTTTTGGGACAGAGTCTCATTATGCAGTTTGGGCTGGCTATGCGCTTACTTTGTAGGCCAGGCTGGTCTTGAACTTGCAGTGATCCTCCTGCCTCAGCCTCCCAAGTGCTGGAATTAGAGGCGTAAGCCACCATGCCCAACTGAAAGACTTGTCTTGTCTGTGTCACCCAGTTTGGAGATCCACCGAGGGCTGGGATGGGAAGTGTGTGTGTGCTGGGGGCCTTCTCACCTTCGATGTCTCCTTCTACTGACCCCTGTGGCGACCTCACAGTAGGAATTACCTGTCTCTGCTTTGTTTCCTGTTTGATAAAATGAGCTCATCCACAAACGGAGCCCATGTATATTTTTCAGGTGAAATGACTGAGAGCTGGCGTTCGTGGTTCTCGGAGTGTTTTGAAGTGTCAGCATGCCCATTGTGAAAGTTTCAGCACCTGAAATGTTATCAGAATAATATCACCATATTGAAGAAAATTTGAAAAATAGATTTAAAAAAAAGTCACCCCGGGTGTGGTGGTGCACGCCTGTAATCCCAGCACTCGGGAGGCTGAGGCAGGAGGATCGCTGTGAGTTCAAGACCAGCCTGGGCTACAAAGTGAGTCCAAGGCCAGCCTGAACTGCATAGCGAGACCCTATCTCAAAAAGACACACACACACACATGCATACACACACACAAAAGAAATCCTAACTTTATTTTATGTCTTGATTTTTGTGGTGGGTGGGACCGAGCAGCCAACAAGGAGAGTCTCCCAGAACTGAGCACAGCGCAGCAGAACAAGCTGAAACACCTTACCATCGTGAGCCTGGCATCAAGAATGAAGGTCAGATACCCAGTCCGTTACCACAGCCCAATGCAGGAGCGGGGTGGGCGGTCGGTGTTGGTAGCAGGGGTCTGAGGGCACAGGTGTGGACCTGAGAATGACCTCTACACTGGCCACCTCCACTAGGAGGATGCGCCGGCCTGTACCATCCTTGCTAATGTTTGCTGCGCAAGCAGCCAGTGCTGGACTTGTGACAATCTGGTATTTTATGCGGTCTGCAGACTTCCAAAAGGTGGCCGAGTGGTACATAAGTGTTTTCCCTTTCTTCAGAAGGTGTCTAGGATCTACAGGAGTGGGCCTCAGGTAGAGGACCAGGAGGGCACTTCTGGAGTGTTGCAGGGCCATGTTTGGGTCCCACAGGTCCTGCAGTTTGTTTCTCCATCCCTGGTGGCACTGGACCATGGGGGTCCCAGCCCCAGTCTGCTTCGGCTGCACTGAGGGGAGGATTGGCTGGGGCTGCATATGAAATCATTATATATATATATATATATATATATACACACTATATATGCAGTTTCTCTGTGTAGCATCTTTTTTTAAAAATATTTTAACTTACTAAATTAAGAAATAATACAAGTCCAAGTTTCACAATAAAATGAGAAAAGTTGCACATCTGCTTAATAGCAGCAAATGCCTCAGGTGCGGGCCGGGTGAAGCACTCTTGGTGGCCACTGCATTTCACTCTGTGCTGCACGAGTGCGCGGACTGCGCCTTCCCCAGCCCGCTGCTGTGCTGGCATGCCCCACAGTCAAGCCGTGAGCGTTATTGCCAAAGCCCATGACCTCGGTGGACGTCTGAGGTATCCGAACAGTGGCACACATGGCAGTCCAGCCGACCTCGCAGCAAGACCTGCCCCAGCCTCCCCTTCCCCCACTGAGAAAAGTTTGAGGTCTCGTGCAGCCGCGTTGCTAGCTGTCCCGGGCCTCGAGTCAGACGCGCCTGCCGGGACATCTGAGCCCAGCGGTGGCTGCTGGTTTCATTATGCTCCCCAGGGGCCTCTGCTAACTGCCGGTGACCTTCTCCACAGTGTATCCCCTACTCGGTGCTGCTCAAGGACCTGGAGATGCGGAACCTCCGGGAGCTGGAAGACCTCATCATCGAGGCCGTCTACACCGACGTCATCCAGGGCAAGCTGGACCAGCGCAACCAGCTGTTAGAAGTGGATTTCTGCATCGGCCGTGACATCCGAAAGAAGGATATTAATAACATCGTCAAGACCTTGCATGAATGGTGAGGCCAGAAGGAGGAGGCGGGTAGCTAACGTGGCCTTTGTACCTCTGTTTGTAGACATGTGATCTCCAGAGGTCATCGGAGGCACTGGGGCCCCCCTCGCTGGGCTCTGAGGACAGGGAGCCCATGTGGGCTTCATGGTTACAGCTGTGTGATGGCACCAGGGTTGCTTCAGGCCCCCCACGGCCTCCACTGTCAACGTGTTCCTATCTTAAATGCAGCTGGGCTATTTCACAGTGGGCCATGAACTACCCAGGCTCAGCACACGGGGCCTGTGCGTCCCAGCTGACCCTGCACTCTCTAACTGCAGGCGCAAAGCTCAGGAAGTTGGTGTCTGGAAGGTTCTTCGGCTGCGAGAACCCGGGTGCAGTCAGCAGCGTCCCTGGCTGGGCTGTATAACGCACCATGCGGGACGCTGAAGACCGGGCCGGGGTTATTACTGCTCGGAGCCCAGACTAACACAGAAGTAGTTCATAAGCACAGCCGCCGCTCACGAGGACCCGGGACGTTTGGGAGTGCTGTCTTTTAGTGGAACTTGGTATTTGCGAGGACTTACTATGGAACTGTTTAAGTCATTTGGGCCTCGGAAAGCCCGCTGGGCTGAGAGAAGTCGTAGCGAGTGCTGACGGGGGC
>RJWT010014683.1:0-20900 GCA_004365215.1 Cuniculus paca | reverse complement strand
AAGTGTTACCCCAGTGCCATGCCACCTTGCCTTGGAGCCAGCTGATTATGGACTGAAATCTCCAGAAACTGTAAGCTAAGTAAACCTTTCCTTGCTTCACTTTGGGTGTCAGGTGCTTTGTCCCAGGAACCAGAGAAATGCAACCAAGACAGGTCGTTTCTATGGAGGTTTCTTTTTATAGTTTTACTCTTTGAGGATTCAGAAATCCTTAGCTGCTTCATTTTTAAAGCAAATTTCCAAGAAATATTTTTCTAATCCTTCATCCAAATCCCCTAAGATTGCAAGAGTCAAAGTAGAAAACTGAATTTATTCCATTACCCGTGAGTCAATCTGAAGAGGCCACCAAGGTTTCTCTTTTCAATTAATCTCTTGGAAACTAGATGCCAAAAATGATTTTACTTATTTTTTAGTAGTCAGTTCCTTAAAGCATAATTTCTGCAAATCATTTGAATCCCTTAAAGTATACAAAAAGTAACAAAAGATTGATGTGATCATTCTGCTATCTTTGCCAAGTAACAGCTGACAGTTTTTATAAAAACTAGAGAATAGAGGGAAAAGGCATCTATAAAAAGAATTCACAGTCCCAGGAAAAAGCAGCAAAATTTTCATTTGTCTTGGTGATCTGCCATACCACTTGCTACACTACCATGTACAGATGCAGTTTTTCCCATTAGCTGTTTAATAATTGTCACAGGGTGAAAGGGTACTGTATTCAGGACAATCAGCAAGGAAGAGGAAAAGAAAGGGCTTGAGTATAGAAAAAAGAAATCTCTAAAAGAGATAACTAGCAGAAGGGCACCTATAGGAGTCATGTGTATGGTTTTTATTTTTGTGTGATTTTGTTTGTTTCTAATTTTGATTAAATAAACATTTTGAAAAGTCTGACTTATCTGTGCATCTTAAATTTAAAAATCTGCCAATGTGTACTAGCTATTTTAATGTATAATTTTATAGTGATGGATTCTGGTGAACCATTTGCCTTTCTGCAAAGTCTTTTAGTTACAAATACATGCATATGAATACTCAAGACTATGACAAATGAGGACTATTATTTCACATTTCAAATGGGTGTCAGTTCCATTCTTAGCTGCATAATTCACTGTCAGAAATTACTAAAATTCTAGAGCTTTAGTTCTAAATGCCCTTTTTTAAAAAAATCCTAAAAGTTGCCTAAAGATAGAATTATAATATAGAAGATATTTTGAAGTCCTTCATAAATCTTATATTATGAATCCACCCACTCGTCCTCTTTTATTTAGTGGATATTTATTTTGATTCTACTGTTAGAAGTTCAATGTACCACATATTATAGATATAATAATAAAGAATGGAATGCTATATCTCAAAGAGAAAACCAAGAAAAGTTAATAAATTTTGGTGAGTACTATGAGGATTAAAATGATATAATCTGGTTAAAAACAATGCATAGAAGGGGGAATGAATAAAGGTTCTAATTTAACTATGACAGTCAAAGGCACTGAGAATTACAGTTTAGCCTAAAACTCAGGAGAGGAGCATTTGCAAAGGCTCTGACACTTCTGTTTTCTGTACAATCAACATCCTCACTGTCTAACACCCTGTCTAATACCATCCTAGATTTAGATCGTGGCTGCCTCCATCTGAGATAGGAGTTCCTAAGGACAGAACTTGAACAAATTTCTCAGGCTACAGAATTCTCTAGAAATAATGCAGACATTTACAATTTTCCAGACCTACTGGGGGCCTGAGTACCTAGATATTTTCCCCTAGAGGACCCTCTCACCTTATTTTCAGATAGTTCAGATGCCTCCGAATGGCTAAGAACCCTTTTTATACCAACTTTCCCCTAAATACTAATTGTTAGTTATATATTTTGATACATTGTACAATACTTTCCATGGTGTTTTTGTACCTCATGAGCTTCTCCAATATTCTTTGACACATCAATTTTAAAAATTCAGAAAAACTAGTTTATTCATTAGTAAACATGCCTAAATCTTTCCCATTTTATACTTCTTTATTCACCATTTAATAAATCTCCTCTGACCTTTATTACAATTCACATTGAAATAATTACTTAAAGGAACTTGTATATTCTGAAAATATTATAAGGAGAAATCTAACCTACATTTAAAAATTTTAAAGAAAATTTATCTAAATCCAGTAATTGCTTTGAAATCACAATTGTTTTCCTAAATTTTATAGATTAAACATCATGTTTAATTGTAATGTGATGAAATGCTTATTTAACTCTGAAATAGAGACATATAGTCTCCTGAAAACACAATCAATGGTGATAGTAGGGCAAAACTGTAATCTGCAGTAATAATGACCTGCACTGTACACCTCAGGCAAAATATTCTGGGGTGAGGTGGAAAAGTATGTACCTAATTTGTCCCAATCACAATTTATTTTTCCATCTATTTGGTTGAAAGCAATTTAAAATACACACTTGGAAAACTGCTTATGTAGAAAAAGCCTGTATTTAGAATTAAGTACTGTATGCATAACCTGTTGTTCATAAACAAATTTTATGGAAACCCATGTCTAAAATTCATATCACAGTGAAATCTTTAGAAAAAAAAGGAAGAAGAAAAACAGGAACCCCAAAAAATCTTCCTAGAGTAAGAATTGCATCATATCCTAAAGATGTGTGTAGCCTCATTTTTTTACGACATGCAGAATGTTTAATTTTATAACACATAGATACGTTTGTCAGTCACTAACTCAGTTCAATTAATACTCCTGAGTTAAATAAAAGTTCCAATTTTGTTCGAGGTAACACTTTGATCAATTGTTTTGAGATCTTAAAACTAACTTTAAGTGAGTTAAATGAGTCTGAAAGCCTAACAGGTAGGATTATACGAAATCACACTGTTGCTTTTAATGTGAAAGAAAGGTTAGAGGAAGCAGGCAGGTTTAAATTTATCACATTCAACCTCAGCTTTGTACAGTAATCCACATTTACACATTTTTCCTTTGGAATAGAATGCAGTGTTAACACACAAAGAAGGATCATAGCATAGATAAGCACCGATGGTTTTTCCCCCTTCTCATCCGTGGTCCCTTCTGCACCATTGGTACTCTGCTTGTTCTTACTGCCATTCTGAGTGGACTGCACCCTCGTAATTACTGGACAGTATACAAAGACTTCACAGAGTCTCTTGCACTGTGAAACTGGGGATGCTGTGCACACAATTCCAGTATTTTGCGCAATAGCATGGTATTTCATGGTGTCTCGTCACTATTGCTTTCATTTTCCTTCCTCCCTTTTGAAAATGTCTACTTTCGGTAAAGAACACAAATCTGAAATAAAATTTTAGTTCACATTTCAGCACCAGAGTTTACACAGTTGTTTAACTTGGGCAAGTTACTTCTTTGTCCCTCAGTGTCTTCGTCTGTAACATGGACGTACGTATAGTGGTACCTCGACTTATGAACTTAATGTGTCTTAAAATTTTGGGGAAGCTGGCTGCATTTGTGCTCGTGTGGGTGAGATGGCAGTGGTCATGCTTATTATTCAATGGGAAGTTTGCGAACAGAAGCAAAATTTTAACCAATGCTTTTGTTAGCAAACAAAATTGAAATCGGGAGCGTTTGTAAACCAAGGTATTACCGTGCCAATTTTGTCTACTGTGTAGTTCTTTGGGAATTAAATGAGAAAATATAGACACTTAACTGCAGACTAGCCCATGAATCAGCATTCAATAAATGTTACTATTATGATATTTACTACATAATATTTGTAGATAATCAGAGGTTCAGTGGTGAACTGGGAGAGGCCTTCAGGAATAATTAAGTAAAATATTTTAAATGCGGTATGCTTTCCATCATTTAATTTTTGTAAAATGAAAATATTTAAGAATGAGGAAGACAAAAATGAAAGAAAGAAGGATAAGACCGCATTGTTTCCCTCTGTCATTTACACTCTGTTGAGAGGAACTCAATGCCTGTATATTTAATGTTTATCTAAAACAATCCAGTTTTTCTAATATATGTATATAACTAATTAGTACTTAGAAATATTCAGAATTAAAGCTCTTGGACTGGGGATATATCTCAGTGGCACAGTGCCTGCCTGGCAAGTACCAGGTCCTGAGTTCGATTTCCAGTACCAAAAAAAAAAAATTAAAGATCTTAATAACAAACTTCTTTGAGTTCTATATTTTTAATTTTAATAATCAGATCTTTTAACTATTTTAGTCCATTATTTCATTAAACTGAAAAGGTGATTAAAACTTTAGTTATGTTATAGTTAGGTCAACCCAATTTGTGAAGGAAGGTCAGCCCGAGGTGCTGGGGCTGCACTATGCCTGGGGCCAGTCCCTCCAGACAGAGAGCCTATCCAGCCTCCCGCAAAATGCTTCAGGTACAGCAGGTTGATACTGACCGAGTAGGAATTACAATAGTAGTCAGGATTCAGTAAAAATGTTGAAAGGCATAAAGAGCAAACAAGAAAAAAACTGAGTTATGTTCTTGCCACAATGGCTAACCGTTCAGCATTCGTCATGATTAAATTTCCATGATATGCTGCACATGGCATTTGGAAACAAATTCATTTCACTTTTAAAAGCTTTCCAGAAAGAGTCTGTTTCAACTTAGATTATTGTTTAACCGTTGGCTTTGATTTAACTTTGAATATATCAAGATGCAAATCTGGTTTGCCTATTTTTTACTCAATGTGTGGTACTGAGATTAAAACTTAGCTGATAAAAAATTCTGTGTAATATTGTTGAAATTTACAACACATTCATGCAATTTAGCTAGATTTTTTTTCTGTAGGATACGTTGCTAATCTATGTGTATTCTACACATTTATTTGGGGTATATGACAATTTTCATTTAACTATTCAATAACTTTTGTAATTCTAAAATACTTACCATGAGGATTCTTCCTGATTTAACAGGAACACTCAAATTTCTGATTAGTGCCGTTGTACCAGAGTTTAATTATGATGCTTTGTTTAAGACATAATTGCTCAGTGTTTATGTATCATTGTAACACTCTGAGAGTAATCCTAACCATAGATATTTTATAACAAAACATAGAAGTAGGGTGCTGAAGCCAGTTCATACTGGATTGTAAGACTGAATTGCTAGTATCTCTTCCCACTTTGGTATTCAGAGGTCTCACACTGGTAGCCTCACACAGCTGCACTAGAATACGTCCACAAAGAAGTGGTAAAATGTTATAATCAGAGCTCATTTCCCTTCAGCAAGCCAACTGTTAAGTTTTTGCATCTCACTACTGCAAATAACCAATAATTCAAACGTGTGCAGTTTGGTTATGCTGTCTAAAATAGATACACTCATTTTTCCTATTTCACATAATAAATGTTGTCTTATTCATGGGATTTTTCTTTAAGAATCTTTTGATTGTACATTTTGTTAAGAAAATACAGACAGAAAAATCAAAAGTGTACCTAACTGAAATTTTAAGGAAAGGAAGCTGACATGGAATTAAGACAGAACTGCAAAAATGGAGGGCTAGAAAAATGTTTCTTGTTATACTGACAAATAGAACAATGATAGATTGAAAAGTAGTGTGACACTCTTGAACTCGTTTTCCTAAGCTTCTTTTAAAAATGGTTCTAGTCTGTTGTATCTCTTTCCAACCTTCCCTAAAAGAAATACTTAAATGTTTACACCCTTTTCAGATCACAGATTAATTTTTAATAACTTAGCTTTGATGTTGCATTGGACTTACCTGTTAAGATATGCTCATATTTACTATTTGAATAGAACAATAAACAGATATGCTTCATATTCTTATACTTGTTTTAATCACCTAACAAAATTTTTCTTTTCTCTTTTTCTTTTCCATATTGGTAATTAGCAGTAGTTTTCTTTAGTAATAAGAATTTTGCCTAGACTGTAATCAAATAAGACTGACAACAACTTAGTATTTCTTTGATATGTTGCTCTACATGAGTATTTCCCCTGGTACAGATATGTTTCCAGCAATCAAAAAGGGATGAATATGGGCTAGAATTGAGAAAGTTCATTTTGCTTTATAACTTTTAATTTTCCAGACCATATTTCATCTTATATGCATCACTTTAATATGGAATAGTTATGATTTAAGTCACTTACACAAAATATTTTTATAATTTTGTTACCCTTTGGACTTCCAAATGTACTACCAGTTAGAAGCCTAAAGAATCCTGTTTTACTTTTAATATTTTCTTATTAATGTAAACGTGTTTGTGTTTGAGTGCACAATCCCACCTAACAATTATAAAATGAATTTGAACATTCAACAAAATGAAGTAAGTAGCTTGAAAAGACATTTGAGTAGTTATTTACACCAGCAAGCATGCACTACCAATTACTACCTAATTTCAGGGTAATCTATTAAGAGAGATGTGAAAGTCTTGTTTTAATAGCAATATTAATTTCCATCCCACTTGGACAAGAATCTGCAACATATGGATATTAAATTTCCAGTATCTATATATTAAATTCAAAAAGGTTCAGCTGATATTTTCCACACAAAATTAAAATTTATCCTGGTAAGTTCAGATTTGAAAGAGGAAATTTCAGACTTCCAAATAATGTTTTCATTTTGAAAGAATGTATTTGTTTTGGAATTTTTCTCAAGCATTTGAGCAAAGAAATTTTGAGACAATGGTGGAGTAGAAATGTCATTTTCCTATATAAACGTTAAACAAATTTTTAGTTTTAGGTATATTGCAATTCATATATAATATATGAATGATCATTGACTTTAGCCTATGTTCAATTTACAGAACAGAACTTCAAGTCTGTGAATTCTTGAATTCTTTGAAATCAAGGTTAAAGAAAGAAGTCAGAGAAAGAGTTATGAAAAGAAAAGTAAACTAAGAAAGATAATTTTTGAAGAACCAGTTGGGATATTTTCCTCTCTCTTACTTTTAGGATAAGCCAACTTCTGTAATGTTCAAATTGTTTTCTCTTTTAGCCCAGATCATACTATATTCATTATGGATTTATACTTTCATATTTCTTGGATGTACACATATATTCACCAATATTTAACTATCATTCTTATATTTTTGCAGTCAATTTGGAAATAATTATTTTTCTTTAAATTTATTTTAGTGTGAAATGGTAGTCAACTCCATTCATTTTAAAAGATTTTTTTTACAGAGTAGAGAATTCTAAATTGAAATTTATCTTCTATCAGCAAATTAAAGGTTGTTTTATTTTTCTGTTTGCCTTTTTACTGAAGAAAATTAATAGCCATCTGTTGAAATGCCACATTTTGTATTGTTCTGTCTGTTGTATTTTTGCTACTTTGAAGATCATTTCTTCCTTGGCATTATAAAGTGTTGGATGTATATTTTATGTTTTATTTGGTTTTCCTGTTAGGGGTTCATTGAGTTTTCTGAGTATGAAGTGTCATGCCTTTCAACAATTCTAGAATAGGTTTTCATGTCTATGTTTGAGCATTTTTTCTGTTGTCTCTATTATTTCTTCTAAAAATTTGGATGGCGGAATATATTTTATACTCTGCATGTCTCACCCTTTGTTTAAATCTCCCTCTCTTCTTTTTGGCTGTATTTCTTCTTGTTCATCAAATATATTAAGTTCTGTCCACACTGCAATTTTAATCCATCCAATTAAATTTCTAAATTCTATTATACATTTTTCCCCTTTTAAAAATACCCATCTGGTTATTTTTCAAGTACTTTATGGATGCAGTATTGTCTAGCTCCTTGCTCAAGTTCTTTTTAAAGAATAATGACCAACTTGTTTCATTAGTGAAAATCATTGTGAGGTTTTTATTTTTTGCTTACTCTCATTTATGCTGTCTTGCTTCCTGATTTATTTTTGATTTTGTTTTTCACTACCAGTTCATGTTCATGTGAAATGTCTTTCTGAGGAAATCATTAGAATCTTATTGAATTGTACATATTTAGTGAAAATTTGCCACTGATCTCTATGGAACCAAACTGGGATGTTCTTCAAATTCTTTATGTGGCAATTTTATGCTCATGTATAGCAAAAGAAAAAAACCAACCAACCAAACAGAAAAACAAACCTTGAAGTGAACATTACTTAAATTCAAGATTTTGTTTATTAAGATTTTGAGAAGTTTCTTTTGTTTGTTACAGTTTTGATTTTTCTATCTTCCTATTCATTGTTAAAGTCAAGAAAGAGAAAATCCCTTTTTTTAGGTTTATGTGTTTAGTTCTTTTAAACTTTATACTGAGTTGATATCCTTGGAGTCTGTCTTGGTTACTTTTCTCTCTTTGATGAGACAAAATATTGGATGCCCAAAATGAAGGAAGGAAAGGTTTATTTCTTACAGTTCAGAGGTTTCAGTCCATATCCAGCCAGCTCCAAAGCAGGGTGGTGTGGCTGAGGGGCAGCCAGTTATGGCGGCTACAAGCAGCAAAAGTGGACAGGGCAAAAGAGCAGCAAAAGAGAGAGAGAACACACCTTCTTCCCTCCCTTATATAGTATGCAGGCTCCACCCCTGGACGGGTGCAGCACTCACACCAATAATCCCAGCGCTAATCCCAGCGCTAAACCCAGTGCTAAATCCAGTGCCAGGCAATAAACCAATCACAAATGATAGATTCAGAGGCCTCCATGACTGCATAAGGCTTGGGGAGTGCCACCTAGCCACAAACCATAACAGAGTCCAAATCAGTGGTAGTAAACCTATGGCAATCATATTATTTTTCTGTTAAGGCATATGATATTAACATATGAGTTGTTGTTTCTAAACTAAAACCTCAATTTTCAGGTTTAATTGCAGTGCTGCCACTTTGCAATAAATGAGTGGGTTTTGTTTTGCAGTTTGGGTACTCATCTCTAAAAGGTTTGCCATCACTGGTCTAAGCTTTATTTGGAATCTTCTAATATCTTCCTCACGTAGAGTATAGCTAAGGCCTCATGTCCTGTATACTATGCCCTGTCAATACAGCCCATGAATATCAAGATTTGTAGATATAGAGTGGAAAAACTGATTTTTCATTTACTAAACATCTAGGATTATTACCTGCGTGGATACTTTGTCCTTTGTTATGCCAGCACAGCGATATATTTAAAAATATACGCATATGTATACATACGTATCGTGACTCATGTACGTATATGTGCATGTGCTTATGTCTATATGTGCACAAACATATATGGGGTCTGCCAAAAAGTCTATACTTCAGGAAAATAAAAATTTGTTTAAGTGTTTTAATACTAAATTTATTGAGAAATCATGAGAGTAATGCAAATTACCTTTGTCTCTACAATTACAAGAGGTGATCAAAGTAGTGACCATTAGCTTCCCGACATTTATTAGTATGGTGAATTGGTGAAATGTGTGTACATTTTTTGGCTCTCTCTCTCTCTCTCTCTCTCTCTGTATCTCTCTGTTTCTCTCTCTCTCTCTCTCTAATATATTGTATTTTAATGTTTTTTCACTCAGCCTTTTTTTCTTGTGAGGTGAGATCTTGCTGTGTTGCCCAGAGTGGCCTTGAACTCTGGATCTTTCCTCCTCAGCCTCTCAAGTACCTGAGATTACAGGTGTTATGCAGAGTACCCAGCTCATCTAGCTTTTTGAGGGAATTATTTACATCATAAAATATGCCATACTTTTAATAAAACCCTGGAGGACATTTTCATAGTGAAAATGCTTTAGACCATATTGCATATCTACTGAATTAGAATATTCATATCTAATATAAGAATTTACATATGATTTTCTTTGTAGAAAACTCCAAAAATAATTTTGATATTGGTCCTTGGTTAAGAATAGCTGTTTTCAGATACACATTAGGTCATTTCTGAATATATATCCCAAACAAATTGTATATAAACATGCATATACACACACAGAAACACACACACATACACACATATGCACACAGTCAAACCCTTTTCCCTTAAGTTTCTAGAAGAGGGAGGAGATGTAGAAGCTCTCTGCTTATACCTTACATTTATCAGGATTCTGATTCTAGACAAATAAGTTAGTGTTGGATCTGATCAAAACGTTGATGGGTGTCTCCCACACAGACAGCATGACATGTCCAGGAAGGATCTTTTCATTCTCTCAGTTCTCCAGACCACTGTGAAAATACTATGCCACAGGAGCATCCATCTGGCAGCTGGAATTCACTACTGGTAGCTTAGTAGATTTGGGAGAATATACATGGTAAAAATTAAGTCATCAGCTATTCTGTTGATAATCTTTGAAATAATCCTGTGTTATTGAAAATAAATTGAATTGGTGAAGAGTTGTGCACATCAGCACCACTCAAATACAGAGAACAAAAGTGTATTCCAAATTGGTAAGTTATTTTTCTCCCTGTGGTGGTTGTTCTATTTTGTTTTTATTGTTTTGCTTTTAATCTGGTGAAGAAAGAATTCACTGTTCCGGAATTCTGGAGAAGAGACAGTTATTGCCGGTGGCAGTATAGAAGTAAAGATAATTTCAGACAACAGCAGGCTTTCTTGCACATTCTTTTCCATTTCATTAATAACATGGTCCATAAAGAGACATGCTTTGTGAAGCTGAAAGTGGAAATAGGAATTCTTCAGAAAGAACAGACATCTGTGCAGATGATTAACATTTTTTAGATAAACCATTCTCTTTTTTCATTGTGTTTTTATTGAGATGCTGATGGAAGACAAGGCAAAGATTAGCAACCTTATCCATTAACCATGCTGCTTTTTAATCACAACCTATATGACTCTGTGTGTGTGTGTGTGTGTGTGTGTGTGTATGTGTGTGTGTGTGTTTAATCCTTCTATGGAAAAGATTCCGTTTTCTAGATATCTGTGAACTGTATTGAAAATGTTGGAGATGAAATAGTCCTAAAGAATCCCATTATAGCCGGGCGTGGTGGCTCATGCCTTTAATCCCAGCATTCGGGAGGCTGAGACAGGCGGATCATTGTGAGTTCGAGACCAGCCTGGGCTACAAAGTGAGCTCAAGGCCAGCCTCAACGGCATAGTGAGACCCTGTCTCAAAAACAGGGCTGGGGATCTAGCTCAGCGGTCTAAGCGCCTGCCCGGCAAGCGCAAGGTCGTGAGTTCAATCCCCGGTGCCGCCAAAAAAAAAAAAAAAGAATCCCATTATATCAGACCTGTGGAGTCAGGAATGGTATGTATTCTTCCCCACTGTGTACCTAACTTAGAACAGTTCATCTAGTGCTTGCTTACTACATATTTTTACTAATAAGTATTTTTTTTTGTACAAAAGTTTATCACTGTTTAGTGCCTTCATTGTTATCTCTCCGATTTAAAAGTAAAAGCCTCCTCCTGGTCCTTTTCTCACCCTCCCAAAGCCTGTTTCTCTCATAGTCACACAGTGATGTTTTTAAAGCATAGATTAATTCATTCCAGTAGCTGTACTCACATACAGAAGTTAACATTCCCTGGTACTCAGCTTTTCCAAGGCAGCCCACATCATCAAAAATAAAACCTAATAGTACAGGCCACAAGGTCCTGTGTTACCTAGCCCCTGGGCACCTGCCAGGTCTTACCTTTCACCACTGAGCTTGCTTTTCCATTACACTGACCTACTCACTTCTGCTTGTATGTGTTCGGCACATTTGGGCCCCAATTTTTGGACACACCTTTGGTTTTTCTTGGGACACTTTCCACCCAGATTCCTGGTCCTCTCACATTTCTCTGGCCTTTGCTTAAATATTTCCTTTTAATGTGGTCTGAAGGACCAGCTTTGAGATGCTGGGTAAAAATATCAAACAAAATGTGCTGTACTATCTTTTACAATATCCTTTTCATTACAGAATGTTCTACTGACCAAAACATATGAATACATAACAAATAGGACATCATTTAAAGAAAGAGCAGTTTTTTACATTCAAAGAAATTAGCTTTGTGGAATGGATTGCTTATTTTTCTTATCTCTTAAATTCAAACAGTGCTCAGTACAAGTGTGTTAAAGAACCACTTTTTGCACACTTTACCTTGTACAACCACAAGAATTTCTTAATGATAAAATAATATTATTCCACCACACCATTCTGCCACAATTAGGACCTCAAGCAATCTATTGATATCAAAGGAGAATCCTGACTCTAAAGACTAGCCAGCCATGGGAGAGAAATGTAGACAAGAAGACCAGTTTTCCCAGGTCTCAAGACCAGATTCCCCAGTCATACCTGCTTTAATTATTAGCATTCATATTTAAGGACAAATGTGGGACAGAGAAACTAAGTATGGTAAATAACAAGGATGAGTATGTGGGTTTAGGATGATCAGAAAGACAGGTAAACTAAAGTTTGATTTATACCTTTTTCATCCACGTACTCTGTGATTGAAAAGCTGATATCAATTTTGATTCATCAGCTAAACTTATAAAATACCAGCAAGTGCAAAATCTTATCTGAACATCATGCCAAATGCCAGTTTGCTTCTTGTTCAATGACTTCTTTGATCCAGAAATAATTTAAAATGATATCTGAAGATGCATATAATAAGATTTAAAAGTTTGTATTCAAGTGGTGCAAATGGGATAGAGAAAAGAAGTCAGAAAGTAAGATCAATATGCTTTTAACCTCTAAGTATATTACTTAATGATTAGTCTGACATTTTTATAGATCAAATATGTTTATATGAACTCAAAATTCGAAGCTATATAATGTAAAATGTACAGATTCATGTACATTACATATGTATATTTTAAATTTTTATATATATGACTTTTCATTATATAGTCACATGCAAATTTATTGAAACATAGCAACACTTAAAAATAAGTATAGGGCAGTGACTATCAACCATTAAAGGTTTTATATCTTTCCTGTTCCCCACCAAGGTACATATGTCAATATCTAGAGACAGTTTTGATTGCCAGAGCTCTATTGGCATATAACGTAGAACCAGGGATGCTGCTAATAACCTTGCAGTACACAAAACTTCTCCATTACAAATCATGTTGCCTAAAATATCATTAGCTCCAAGGGTAAGAATTATTGTTAGAGTGTATCTTTACAAAATCAGTGTTTTAACTAATGGAACTCTTACATTGGTTTCAAACAGATTTTCTTCTCTTTGGAAATTTGGGTGTTAAAACCAATGTGGTACCACCTAATGAAATTACTAGAAATTGCTATGTTATTTCTAAAAGCAAATATTCATTTCTTAAAATTATGAGAAAACACAAAAATCTACCCTTTCAGTCACCTATAATTCCTAACTTAGTTTTACTTGGATCAGAATGTCACTGTTGTGAACAGTTAAGAACCAAGGACACTGAATACTTCCTATGTTGAAAATGCTTTCAATCCATAAACATATCTATGTTTAACAAATTACACGAATTTGAATCAAATTAATTTCCTCTACTATTTTATTGAGCATTCCACTAACTCTAAAGTGTAATACTGGAAATAATTTCACAGTCCCTTTGGATCGAAGAATTAAAGATGGAACTACATAGAAATTTTTATGGTTCGAAGGATTCACATTTATAGCACGGATTGAAACCTTACAAAAAAGTACGCATGGGTGTTTTTTATATCAATATGATTATTTAGGGTTCTCAAGAAAACCAGAATCAATAGAAAATAATGTATAATCATGCAGGGGGTTTTTTAGGTAGGCTTACATGATCAGAGGTCACAGAGTCTGCAGTGGTCACCTGTGGATTACAGAGCCAGAGAATCCACTTGGTACTCAGCACAAGAAGATGGAAGAAATAAAACAAGAGCAATTGTGCATGCGGCACCAGTTCAAGGTTGAAGGCTTGGAAGTACCTTGGAAAGGCACAAGGCACTGGTGCAAGCATGCATCGGAAGGCTGAAGAAACTGGAAACCGAGAGGCAAAGACACAAAGGCAAAGACAGCAAAGGACAGGCATCCTGGGAAGGACTGGAGCTCTTCAAAGCAGGAAACTTCCCTTCTCCTCCTTTTTATTGTATCAGGCTATAAGGCCACTGGTTGGTGCCAACAACAACAATGGACAACAACCCCCCACCCGCCAGGTTTACTGGCCTACATGGCAATCATCCAAAGACACAGCCAGGACTGTGTTTTATTAATATGCAGCATTTTTGCATCCATTCAGGTCAATGTATTGTTAACAATGGTCACACAATTGGATGTCTTTTATTATTTTATTGATCATTTTCCTATATATTCTCTGACATTTTAATACATGAAACTAAAAATCAAATAAAATCAAAGATAAAATCATAATGCATCAGATTTCTAGTCACAGGAGATAAAAGGTTAAGTACACAAAACTCTAAAGAAATGTTGAATTATGCATCATGTAAATCAGCCCCAAAACCAATAAAAATTGAATAATTTAAAGGTTACTATACAACATTTTATCTAACAGTATCATTTGCTTAAAAAGTAGTCAAATTTTATTTTTCTTGTCTCAAGTCAGAAAATAAAATTAAAATACAATCCATGTGATTTATTTTGCCTCTGTAATTACATGTACAGTATACTTTGACATTTTATATAGTCAAAAATTATATGACAAAAATTACTGTGAATTTAGAGACATGAATTTATGTAAGTTCCTGTTCAGTCTTATGTTCAACATTGTTTCAGTTATCCACTGCTGTATAATGCCATAGCGTAAATATAAGTCACTTAAAATAGTATCTTTCTGATGATACTGAGGCCTATAGTTTCTGGAAGGACTCACTGTGGCACTTCCGTTCCATGGTGCAACTGGAAGCAGCTGAGATCAGGATCATTTAGAATATCAAAGATAGCTTTGACAACTACCTGACACCTTTGTGAGGAGAGCCAGAAGAATGAATAACCCTGGGCCTCTGTTGTTCTCCATGTTTTCTCTTGGCCTCTCTCACTGTACTTTCTAACATAGTAGACAGTGTAGCATATAGCAACTCAGTGCAAGACAGAACCAAAGAGCAAGCTAGGACCTAATCAAGCCATCTATCATTTCTGCACATCCTTTTGGTTCCAGACATCACAGTTCAGCCTGAATTCATGATGAAGAAAAATGCACTGCACACTGCGTATAAAAAATAGTAAATACCCTATGGCCATGATTTATCCTCTACAAAATAAGAGCTTATATTTTGGTCTCTTAAATGATATAGTAACAGTGTACATGTAGGAGTCATAATTAGAAGAAAGGAATAGAGTCATTGACCTTTTGGAACTAGTCCATACCTATTATTTACTCATCTAAACCCAATGACTTGACAAGGAATTATTCATCCATGTCACATTTTCACCATATTTTAGTAACATTCCAAATTGTGTTAAAAAGTTGAATTAAAGTATTTAAAATGGTTCTGTTATGAAAATTCATTTAATATTATATTCAGTTTTCCCCTATGAATTACATTTTGTAGTATATTTCTATTGGTGGTCCATATTAGGAGGTTATAGGAATCTTTAGAAAGCTACAGTTACTAAGTAGAACAAATACGCATCTGTATATGTGCATACACATACATATACATATATGTGACTATACATATATTATAAACATGCTCATATATATGTATGGATATTAAAGCACAAACACACAAGCCAATGCCTTAGAAAATCCTTCATGAAATAATAATAACACAATACTCTGTTTCTTTATATTTGTATACAGGACCAAATACTACATAGAAACATTAAAAGCATCCCCAATAAAAGTATTGTCAATATGGTTAGAATTCTGATTTCTTGAGTTCATGTCAGGATTTTCTATTCTCACACCTTTTGATGTACAGTTTTAAATAGGCTTTGAAAAGTATAATAGCACATCTTTAATTAAATCCCCTAAACTCATATTCATGGATAAATAATAATCCATCAGCTATTTTATTCTGTAACAGTACCCCAGAGAACTTGACAGTCTTAATCAGTTTAGCCATTTATACCTTCATTTGTGCTTTATTTCAGTCAAGCCATTTAGTGAAGTTTATCTAAATTACTGTACCTGTTTTCTTATCGTACATTCAGAGCTGTTACACAGAAACTAATTTCGGGTGCAAAATAGAATATCTCAGAGGCCCAGACATCAGTAGTAGTAGAACATTAGAATGAAAAGTTACCTGTCACTAAAGGATATTTGTCTCTGTAATGAGCTGAGGCAAAAGGAACTGAGAGTATAATATAATTAGGGGAAACTGGTAGCATTACAGAATCTCAACTCTGAGGGAACTTACAGATTCCTGTGTTCAGGCTTTGGAAGTGAGCACATTTCCAATGAAATATATTTTGAAATATGTCTCACTAATTTTGGCTAATTGGTAAGAATCCTCCCCAAAAATAAAGCGCTTTGATAAAATGCCATGCATGTATGTGATTGTTTCTGCAAAGGCAATTTTGTCACTTATAACAGTGCCACTTTACATGACAGTAGAATGATGACATGTAAGATATTAGCCTGTTGTTTTGTAGCCTGGTAGATTGATAGCACTGTTCATCATGATCTCTTTTTTTTAATGTAGATATTCGAAAGGGGTGTGTGTGTGTGTGTGTGTGTGTGTGCCAAATTCTTCCATTTGGAAAAGTGTGATCTTTTTTTCAAATTCTAAATTGTTCCAGGTACACCACATAGATTCAGATTTTAGTCTAAAGTATCACATTCATAATCTTGTGGCTATTTCACCATGGAAAGAGCATCTTGGTTGTTCTGGAGACAAGTGTCTCCTCATAAGCAGCAGGGAGTAGATTCTTCACTTTCTCACCTGGCTTCTCTTCCGGATCACCTGTCACCATCTGAAGCCCTACACTGTGTGCTCCATCTACATCCTGATATTTCCTACTCCCCAGTTCAGAGTGTTCTTTCTTCTTTACAGAATTCCTAATAGTTTATGTTTTTTCTGCAGTTGTATTTCTACCTTTTATTTGCTGCCTTCTTATCTTTGTAGTTGAAGCTTAATTTCCTTTAGGGAGGCGTTATTCCCTCACAGTCTCTCATACCTCACTCTCATAGAAACAGATATAATTGTGCAGTAATGTTTGACCCATATCACTTCACTGATGGACAAAATCCTGTCAGCAGGCAACCATCAGTGAGTAACACCTATGGTAACCCTTTATCTGTACAGAGCACCTAACTAAAGGTCACACCCTTCTCAAAGTAAGGAGAACCATGTGCAATGGCTGCGTGAGGTAAAGAATAATGGTCGCTTTGGCCAGTGCACAAGTCTGACAGGACATCTTAGCCCCGAAGCTCCCTCTAGGCAGGGCTAAGGGCAAGCCTGCATGAGATCGTGACTTTGCCCTCTCCCCACACATAACCCCTTCCTTCTCTTCTCCAGGCGCTGATCTTCAAACAGTCTCTAACAAATGTCCTGCACTCTAAACTCCAACACAAAAAAACCAATGTGCTTAATTTAATTATGAATCATTGTAATTTGACCCAGCCGTAGTATTACAATGAAAACATAGCATTGTGATCTTTTTTTACCTCTACTTCACATAAGAAGACACACTTTAAGAAAACCGGTATCTAATAAATGTTCAGGGTATGCTGAATGAATTGATCGATAGGTTGATAAAACAACTAATTTTTAGAGGACAGAGTTCTTGAATATTAATGTTTTACAGAATAATTTTCTACTAGAATAGATGTTGAGGGATCCACTGTTACGTGATGACTTTTAAATATCCATCTAAAGTTACTTATTGATGAAAATTAACACAATCATGAACCACATTCATTACATAAGCAATAAGTGTTAAATATCATCATTGCTTTTTCACATGTCCAGTTGACTTTTCTGGAGACTCTCCTCAGATCTCTGGATTGGCTTTTTCCTCACATGCAATCATTTGCCCTTTTCTACCTTCACATTTTCTTATCCAGTAATTTATTAGGTGTAAATAAGCCTCTATTGTACAAACAAAAATAAAACACAGCAAAACAAGTAAATAAACCAATAGGAAATAAATTAAAATAAAAATAAAATGTGTGTGCACATAAATTTGATAGAGATTCCAAGTTATATATTTGCATGTTAAGATGAAGGTGGTGATATAAAAACTTGAACAATAATATTCCTTCTGCTTTTCATGGGTTATTCTGATGATTATATATACTGATATTTTCACTGAACTTCATTATGGTGAAGTCAATTAAATTGAAGGAACTTTTTTACACAATAACTCTTCGCTAATGAAAAGTTGGAGATATAAGGTTAGGAGTATGGACTTGGGATAATTTTAGTATGTTGTATTATAGTCAAGAGGCTAGGCTCCTGGGTTGAATATTTATTAACTTATTATCTGTATGACTTTGGAAAAAATTTTTAATCATTTTGAGACTTAGTTTCTCCACCTATAATGCAGGATAACATTTGTACCAGCTTTCTAGAATTGTTGGGAGGTGAAATGAAATTGTACAAATGAAGTGGAAATTTTATAATTACCATCAATGCTCTGCTTCACAGTACAGCTTTTGGGTAGTGAAAGTAAGAATCTCCAGTGTTTGTCAAAGTATCCCTGTGTAAATTTCATCTTATTGGTCACCAGAGTAAAGGATCTATGAGGCAATTAACTTTTCTTGCTTTTAATTGAATGCAGCTCTTACTGTGAGGATTTAAAAGTCTCCAGTTGTTTCCTAGTGTTTGTTCTGGGCTTGTTGAATGTGGTTTGGTCATTTGTGAAAGAACACCAAGGAGTATATCCTTTCATTCCGCCTTATCAGTGGTCTCATCCAATAAGTAGATTATAATTTTTAGTGAGTGAAACCAAGTTAAGACTCATTTCTCATCCCCTTTCGTATATTATGTCTGGTTTTGAAATCAAAGTCGTTTTATTAGTGTGGTACTCCTTGTTTTTAACTTTCAACCAACTTCCTTCCCTAAAAAAATTATTTTCCTTGTGGTGTGATATTCACAAGCTTCTTTTTTATGCTAAAGTTTTCATAAGTTTGAAAAATTCTTCTATCTTTCCTGGTCTTATTTGTCTTTACACTGATCACATTAGTTCCTTTTAGGAGCCATGTGTGCTTTAGTGCTAATTTGTATTCCTTTTGGAATTTGACTTTTTGGAGGAAAAATAATCACTGGTGTGGCTTATGAAATGATTATGTAATATTTCAAAGAATTATTCTCAGATATTTTATATGAATGTATTGTTTTATGTGGGTTATTAGCTCACTTCCATATTTAATTATGCTGAACAATCATAATCAAGCTGAGCATAAATGCTGTCTTCTACCACTACCACTTTATAATTGGTACATGACAAACTCTAGAAATTTATATTTATAAAAAAAGAAAAGAAATTTATATTTATACATATGTAATAAACTTATGCCAAAAATAAAATACTGCATTTATAATTTGAAAATAAAGTATTATGTACATTTATTATTGCACACTGGAATTTTGGTGCTAGTAATAGTATATAACTATATTCTTAAATTAAAATTTTAGAAGGCTAGGATAATGTTATTTTTTAAAATACTATTTCAAAATACCTAGTAGTAGACATAAAAGACAATAAAATATTATTTTAATAAAGCAATATAGTACATATCTACAGACTTAGAGGTAGGGATCCCTTGGTTGCCTAAGTAGAAGTTTGACTTATTCATATAATTTGCTAATATTTATTGTTAATAAATGAAGATATGATTGTTAGTAAAACTACCCAGTCAATCATTTCACATGGCACAGCTATCAAAAATTGGAAATGTAATCCCAGTACTTGGGAAGCTGAGGCAGGAGGATTGCTGTGAGCTTGATGCCAGCCAGGGCTACAAACTAAGTTCAAGGCCAGCCTGAACTGCATAGTGAAACCTTGTCACCAAAAAAAAAAAAAAAGTAAATGTTATTCAACTTGTTTTTTAAAGATATCAGTAAAATAAGCAATCAAGGTTTTGGAAAGATATCAAAGAAGAGTGGTTGCAAATAAAAATCTAGAATTTCACACAGTAGTCTTTAGTTAAGTGACAAAATTTGTTCAGTGGAAGAATTCATTGCTTGATATTTTAAGATCATCTACATTTAATGTTGTCATTTCATCCTTCTGCCAAATAAAGGCAGAGTGTGCACAGAATATCACACTCCAGTGGATTAGTCTGCATAAATATATTAGTGTTAATTACTTTCTTTAATGTAACGTGAGACAATATTTTCCAATGAAAGAAAAAAATCTATGTCATACTATATATAGTACAAACAACAGAAGGAAAGAGCAAGAAGGTCAAACAGCTTTTCTACCATTCTTTTCTATATTATTGTCATGATTTAGGTGCCACAGATATATTTTTCCTGCCTTATTTCATTCCTTAAATGCCTTATTCCTGCATTTATTTGGTATAAGAGGCAGATTCACCAGCCCCAAGTCTATGAGAACTGGTGTGGAAAATTCTGCCACACAGATTTTCTTCACTGAAAATACATGCAAATATGTTATGTAAAATTAATGACTCTCCTAAATATTTAAATCTTCATAGAGCAGTCCAAGTTCTTTTTCCTTCATATAGAGATTTTTTAAAAAATTCCTGAAATCCGTAATGATATAGACATATGCCTTCTTTTAAGACTTCTCATAATTAACATTTTAGTCAGCAGAAAATTTATAAAAAATATTTGCATCTTATCCACAGAATTAAATTAATTCTTTTGGAATATCTCTACAAACTCCATGTCATTATTAATTTTGAAATTAGGGAAGAGTTTAATTCTTACCAGTAAGTTGGTATTTAACCAGTGTCAGCTATGTAACTTTTCTAAAGAGTTCATCATATTGAGCATTTTAGTCTTTTCTCAAAAAAAACAGGCCCTATGAATGGACTTATATGCAGGTAGTTTATTTAGGGCCTCAGAGACTGGGCATCTGGGGACTGGAAGGAGTGAAATCTGGAAGAAGTGAAAACTTACTTGTTAAATAGGGCCTTGAACAACTAAGACCTTATCAAACTGCAACTTCTGAAGGTGAAGTGCATCTCAGAATTAAGTAAATATTAATTATCAATTAAATGAGAAGTTAGTTATATCAAAGATGAAGTGTGACTGCATTTTAGA
>RJWT010014682.1:0-20909 GCA_004365215.1 Cuniculus paca | reverse complement strand
GTCCAAACACTGACATAGAAATTTGTAAAAAGATATGAAAAGATCAAACCCATAGTATACTGTGTTATTTATAGAAGGATCCAAATGACTTTTCTCATCAAAATTACACTTAAAATATTGCAGATAGTTTTCCAAGAAAGTTCTGATTACCTAGAGCGTGAACACAGAAATCTGAATTGGTATGCCATCAGAGGGAAGTTTCTTATCTCGATTTTTATAAATATAGAATCTGCAAAATTTAATACTCCAGAATAAGGGAGTAGACCAGTGTAAATGTGAAGAGATATGGGTGTTAATTTTGCTTGGCCCATCTTTCTTTTTATAGAAGAGTGATTATGACGTTATCACCACAAACTCAACGATGCACTACAATAAAAGGAATGTCCTTTTAAGCTTCAGAAATAAAAGTTGATATAAAAGTTTCATTTGGGTTTTTCTGCATTGTGTATATATGTGTGTCTCTGTGCATGTACGTGTTAACAATCTGCTTTTATGACTTCAAAGTAAAACCTCAGAATACTTGTAATGTTGTAAAACTAGACGCAGGTTTTTAAATGTTTATAGTTAGAACATGCCCAGTGGCAGATGGTGATATGTCATTTTAGAGCCACCTAGAGGCACAAAAACTATCCCATGTTTTTCATTTTGGCACACGCACATGCCCCTCTGGCAAACTTTGTAAAATAACCAAAAGACTTACACCTTCAAAACAGATTGTATTTATAGAGGTATTTGAGCAGTTCAACAGGGGTGGTGCTAGGGATTTCAGAATCAATATAATCACATGTATAGCACAGTTGCTAGGAAATCAGCTAAATTAGTAGTTTACTATGTACTGACTCTACCTATAGCATTTTAATGAATTTTGCATAATTATTTTGAGTACTATAAAATAATTTCAATGATTTATGCATTGCAAATATTTTGTTTTAAATATAAATTAAAAGTCAAATTTTATGTAGAACTCATTGTTCACTGATAGCACTGCTTTATAAACATTCACGAGTTTTAATTTAGCATACTGATAATTGGAAAGTCTAATAATCGTTCCATTTAAATACAAAGTCAATGCAGTTTTCAAATTTCTGTATAGCTTTCTAAAATTTACACACAATCTTTCCTTTTACTATTATTACTTTTTAAAAGTAGCACTGGGCATTGAATCCAGAGCCTTTGTATTGGCCTTTTTTCCTGACTCCTCTTTTATTTAGAATTTTGAATGAGTCTAGCTATGTTTCCAACTTTCCCAGCCTGTTTTCAACTTTTGGTCCTCCTACTTCAGCATGCTAGAATTACAGGTATGTACCACCAAGCCAGGCTTTCCTTTACATTTTTAAATGAAATGGCTCCCTTTCACCTCTAGTTATCTCTCTTCTATTTCTCTAGTTTTTCATTAATGTAAGAAACCATAACACCCACCTAAGATTTGGAATGATCCTTAATGTCATTGAAAAAGTTGGGAAAGTGATATTTAGACACAGAATATTAACTACTAAGTTATAAACTCTAGATGCCTAAGGAAAATGTAAACACTTTAAGTAACAGGTCTGATTTCTTTTTTAAAGAGATTAAAACAGAACAAAACAGAGTAGGACAGAAGAAAGCAGATCAGAACAGAACAATGCAAGCAATATAGGAATTCAAAACAAGACAATAGGAAATCAACAATGGCTACAATTGCGTCTCTTGTTTTCTTCCAAATATTTGTTTATACCTTCACACAAAATAAATTCAAACAATACAGCACAGTATAACACCAATCAAAACAAAAGAATGAAAGCATTATGGACTTTCAAACCAGACAGTAAGGAATCACAAATGGCTACCATAATGTCTTGTTTTCTTTAAGATAGCTGTCCACACCTTCTCATACATTGCAATCAAGTAATAGAGAAATGACTAGAACCAATCAAATCAAAGAATAAAAACATTATTGGGCTTCAAAACATGATGGTAATAAATCAGCAATAGCTATCATTATGCCTTATTTTCTTTACAGTAGCTTTTCATACCATCCCTTTAATAAAATCAGTTCTTGTAACTCTTTAGGAGTAGTTGTAGGCATGTAGAAGTCTATACATGTACATGTATTCTTTCTGTGTTCGGCAGAATAACAAAACAAAACACAAGAAAAACAAGAGAAAAAGAGACAAATAATAATAACAGAGAGTCCAAAACAATAATAATATAGGCTTTCAAAATAAGGTGGTAGGAACATACCAAAAGTTGTTATTTTGTATAGTTATCTTCAAAAGAGTTACTCAGATTACCAGATACAGACATGCAAAATTGATCTAATCCTACAAATGTTAACTAATTTGTTCCAAGGTCTGATTTGTTTTTAGGCCCTGAGAGTCCTCCTTTGGGGCAACTCCTTAACACTGCCACCATTGTAATCCAAAACGAGCCACATACACTGTGAAAATGCAGGGGCGTGGATGTGTGATTTCTTGATCTCTCCTTTCTTGATCCATAAATGACTTGGCTACCCCCAACCCTGGCTTGCTGAAGAAGGCACTATATTTTTCTGACCCTTAATTAAAACTTAGTACTCTTCTGACTTCTTCCTTCTGGGCCTGTTAAGTACCTAATTGGCTAACATGGTGAGTTTAGATGAGGAAGGAATAATAGAAAGGCTTTAAAACTGCATGCAAATTTTTCTTCCTAACACAAAGTGATAAAATGTACCCTAGGAAATCCAGAAATTATAGAACCTATAATGTAAAAAATCCAAAATTTTTATATGAGTATTACTATTATTTTTAAAAAATTGCAAAATAATGTTTCAATTTTCATCTAATAGCACATATCAACATTCATTTAACTGTCATCTTATGTCTTTCTCATTTACTAAATACTAATTGACAACTTCATTAATGATCAACTTGTTTATGTCTTTTGAAATAATTAAATCTATTGAATATCTTACGACAGGGCAATTTCTGTTTGGGGTAACTAGAGCATAGTAAAAAGTAAGAAATACAAGATCCCTTTTCCAATGGACCTTACATTGTAATCGGAGAAAAAAACAGGAAAAAAAAAATTTTGAAAGATAAATTTAGCCAGGTGTGGTGACACCTGAGCATTCTGGAAGGCTGAAGCAAGAGGTTCATAGGTTCAAAACCTGCATGAGCAAATTAGCAATTCAGTGAAACCCTATCTCAAAGTAAAATGAATAAATAAAAATAAAAGAGGGGCTGAGATGTAGCTCAATGTGATGATCCTAGGTTCAATGGCCAGTACCACAAAAAAAAAAAAAATTAACTTGGCTCATGAAAGTTCAATGGCCGTGATTAAACTGATTAATATGACGGTGACTAAGAGATATGAAAGAGTGTGCATTATTTTGCTTTTTGTCTTTTGTAATTAAAATTTTCTTGTATAAAATGCAATAAACATCTAGTTACATAAATATAAGTACAAATTTGTAATACTGCCTTTCAAGTAAATTCCTCATAATGAAATGTTTGTATCAAATCATATGCCCCTGTTTTCAGATTCTTAAAATATGTTATCAAATGTCACCTGGAATACTTAAAACAATTTAGGCCCCTATCAAAAATAAGATTTTCCACAAATGGCTACCTAACAAGTAGCAGGCTACACATTTTAATATACTACTTGATGTTAATTTCTCAACCCATTGACTTTGGTATTATTATTTCTATTTTATAAATGAATAAATGAGATCACAGAGGTTTAGTAAAAATATTTAAAGTAATATGGAAGTTATAGAGAACCACAACACAATAATCTGCCTCTACTGCTCTTAAATGATTAGTATTTTGGTTTCAGGAAAATATGAGGTTATAATAGAAACTTACTAAACCAAAAAGGAAAGTAGGAAATCACTCATATAGGGTTAGTACCAACATCAATTTCCAATAACAGATTTTTGGGCACACACAAAACTTGTAGAACAAGAATTTCTTCCATATTTAGACTATGATAATACCAGCTATACTGTTTTTATGTTGCTTAATATTGAACCTGCATAACCAAATATAAATGAAAAGATCATTTTCCCAATATGGGTCACTCTTGTTAAGACAGTGAGTTGTAGGTAGGCTAAAGTTTAATGCACAGAAAAATAATAAAACATGTATTGAGTTTTAGATAGTACTTAGTATATAGATTGTTGGCCATAATTTTGTCAATTCTATCAAAATGGACTTTCTCATTGGTGAAACAGCACAATAAACTCATTCATTTCACAGAGTAAGTGGTTTGGGTACCCAAGTTGATTTTGTCAAATGAGGTCCTGAATGTGTTTCCCACCTCTAGAGAGGAGACATGCTCTTTCTGATTAAATGGATGAAAAGTCTCCAGGGCAAGTGGCAGTCATATTGTGCCCACTAGGGCCACCATATTTGAGAAAACAGAGTTAAGCAGTGGTAAGACAAGAAAAACAGTAAGGCTAAAAACTATATTTAAAATAATGTGTTACCTGGCATTGCAAAGAATCTCAAAATTTAAATTTTGATTTGAATGTGATATAGGGATTCTTATCAGCGTGTGCATAATTATATCACATATACTATTCAAATGGAAATTGTTTACAAATAAATCTGATGAGTGGGTGGCTGATTGCTGGTGCAAGGACTGATCATTTATGAAGTTTTAAATCTCAACTATGCCATTTGTGGTTTGAGGTCAGTATATTTCATCTGCTGATTGCCATCATGTAGGAATCAAGAAATGAAAGAAAGGTGCTAATTTAAAAAATAGTTTTACTTTGTTAAGACTAAATATTTAAGATAGATATTTTGACTTTGAAAAAAAAATGCTTCAGTTGTGTTCCAAAGGAAAAGATACAATTATCTTTTCCAAACATATTTAGAAGATATATACTAGAGTAAAGTGAAAGAAAGCATTGGCTTTAATTGATGTACTTCCAAACTCACAGTCAGTATCCACACACAGAAGATTGAATCTAAACGCATACTTCTCCCCATGTGCTGAACTAAAATAAAAATGGACCAAAGTTCTGAATGTCCAAACAGAAACACTTAAGCTGCTGGAAGATAAAACACATAAAATTCTTGGAGACATTGGTGTAGATAAGGACTTCCTGAGCAGAACCCCAGTGGTACAACAAATAACATCAACAACAAATGGAGTTGTATCAAATTTAAAGCTTGTGCACAGCAAAGGAAACAACAAACACAGTGAAGAGAAGACCCACAGAATGAGAAAACCAATTGGCCAGTTATTCCTCAGACAGAAGACTAATGTGTAGAATATACGAAGAATTTTAAAAATCATACAGCCCTTCAAAATGAAAAACAAATTTAAAATGTACAGCTAAAATAAATAGACACTTCTCAGAAAAATTAAAGATCGCCAATAAACATATGAAAAAATGTGAAACATTTCTGACCTTTAGAGAAGTGAGAACTAAAACAACCCTGAGGTTCCATTTTCAGAAATAATACCTCTCATTAAAAAATCAAATAATAAGAAATGCTGACAAGGCTCCTGGTAAAAGGAACATTTCTACATTTTGATGGGAATGTAAACTAGTGCAAGGACTATGGAATGAGTATGAAGAGTCCTTGGAAAAGTAAAACTAGACATTCTATTCAACCCAGCTCTTTCCCTTCTAGGTATCATCCCAAAGGAGTTAAAGATAGCATATTGCAGTAACCCATGCATACCTATGTCTATAGAACCACAATTTATTACCAAATCTTGGAAGCGGGCTTTATTTCTACCAACAGATGAATGGGTAAAAAAATTAACATTTATAGGCAAAGGAGGACTGTTCTGCATAAAAGGATAAACTTAAATCATATGTAAGAAAGTGGATGCACCTCGAGACCATAATGTTAAGTGAAATAAATCAAACACGAAAGATTAAAGACTCAGTAATTTCTCTTGTAGGATATACCTACGTATGAATAAATTAAAGAGTAAAATAAAAGATGGTTTTTAGGAAACAGGGAGATAAATCTTTTGCCAAAAGGCAGGGGACTAAGAAGTAGAGGGAAGAGAGTGGTAGGGGAGGGAAAGGGGATGAAAAGGGAATTAAGATGTGTTATGTCCATGCACCAACCCCTCACAATGAATATAATCATTATGTATTTCAAACGAGGACTAGTAAAAATTTTAAAAATTTAAAAATCCAGGGACTGGGAATATAGCACAGTGGCATAAGTGCCTGCCTCGCAAGCACAAGGTCCTGAGCTCGACTGCCAGTAACAAAAAAAAAAAAAAAAAAAAATTAAAAAATTAGAATTCCAAAAATAAAAACAAAAAGCTCAGAAAACAAACTGATAGCCCTTAATATCCTCCACTCCACTGCAGAGTCTTCATATTAAATCATAGGTAAGTATGTAAGTGCCTTTTACAACCACGTGGAATTATTAAATATGGAGTTTTCTTACTATTACTCCTCCTCAAAAGTCAGAAATTTTGTTTATTTACACAAAAATACACATTTGCCTGTATTATTAAAATTTTATATACTTCTATTAGATTCAATACTCTTATATATTAATCATACTACATTAAAATGACAAAGAAAATAACAAAAATCCCAACTGGAATTGTCTTGTATACAACTGAAAATATCATTGCATAATTTACTAATAATGTAAGTGCACTTACATATGTATATCTTGGGATCATTAAGTGAAAAATAAAACAGTAACTTTTATATAATTTAAAACATGAATATATATATATATACTGTAAAATATCTGATAATCCACGTTATCTTTTAATATCTTTGTTTTTAAAGATACTAGGAATGTCTCAGTCTCTCTCTATATATAAATATATAACTAAAACATAAATAAAAAAGAATATATTATATTTTTCTAAGTTTTATTCAGATGTGGCCAAACTCAAACTTCCAAATATACTGATAAATTCAAAAAGTAGTGAAACATCCACATTTCAGAAAAATTCTGTGTATGTAAATATATGGTTGTATTTATATAGAACTAGTAACTGCTAAATTTTTAACTCATATTAAAGGATATATTCAGGGAAGTAAAAAATATTCCAGTGAAGAAACTGTGTTTATGTTTATGTTTACTATTTGTAAGAATAGATGGGTTGATTTAGAATCCTAAGGAATGACATATATTAAATGTTGTCACAATCATGAACCAAACTTGTTTTATGCATTTAACCCAATCTCTAGTCTCTTCTATGATACCTTCAAAGCAGTTCATCCCACTATGGAACACTCTCAATCAAATTCAGCAATGAAATTATTTTTGTTGAAACTAAACGAAACCATGTAGGAAAAGAGGCTTCTGCATTGTTATACAAATGTGTCAAATGTGGCCTCTGTGTGCTAGTCCCTAGGTTATATATTTCTTCACACTAGGCTGAGATCTCTTAGCTTAAAAGCCAGTCAGTGCCAATCTCAGATTTTTACACATGCAATTGTTGTACACAGAGCTCAGATAAGCAGAATTTTAGTCATTTAGCATCTTCCTGCTTTGCATACCCCCCAAAAAATCATACACAGCATCTATCAGGCATGGATAAGACAAAACACTATCAAGACACCCAAGCTACTACCTTGTGGAGCTCTGACCCAGAGCCGCCCCACGGTGCTGCCGTGGATCATCATCTAGACACACACATGTTCTCTGAATTCTGATCCCTCTCTCCCTGGGTGTCTTCCTGCTTTCCCTCGATAGCCCTGGTGATATAAGTCTCTGAACTGTCTTAGACAGTGAGGGGCTGGCCTCAATGTGCATCTATCAAAGCAACACTTAAATAAAACACATCAGTGTTTGTTACATCATGGTCATATTTCTTCCCTTGCTCAGCCTTCAAAAACCCTACAGGCACGCACTGTAGCATAATTTCAGTTAGAAATACTGTAGCAAGTATTGCATTAATTCTCATTATCCTAGGAAATGCACTTCTGTATGTAAAGCCCTTCACATATTTGGAGACATGGACGTCATATTTTCCCTGAATCTTATTTTCATAATAAATAAAATAATTACTTCAACAATTCTATGGATGGCAAGAGTTTTATATACTTAATCATTTGGGTTGACGTCTCCGAACATAGTATTTGCATTGTCAAAATGCTTTCAGCGTGATTGCAAAGATGGAATATTCACTTGCAGTGATGGGTTTCCTGTTATAGTGAAAGCTGGAGATTTTTATACATTATTCCAGTAATCGTTATGTATAATGCCAACACCAAGTGGCTTATTACCATGAATTTAACTAAACCTAGAAAACATGCCATTTTGTGTATTTGGAGATTATTCTCTGTTAGTATTTAGGAAAATTAGAGTTCAGTTTTCAATATAGATTTATACTATCCTGATGAGAGGGGAGAATTCCTCATGAAACAGCCACTGAAAAAGTTGGGTTAGTAGATTAATTACCCAACATTCACAGGCATGAAAAGAAGGCTGATGGAGCTAAGAAACTTTCCTAAACATACATGAAAAATTCAGTAGCTAGAGGTAAAGGAGAAGGGTGAATTAATTGTTTAAGGGGTTGAAGGAGCTCAGAACATGCCACCACATAATTCACCACTCTCACATACTTGAGTTAAAAACACTTTAAATACAGAAGGTGCCAAAACATCACTCCTGTGCTTCTTAAAAGCAGGAGATAAAATTCTCACGTGAACAAGTGTCCCTAACTAGAAGTAAAGTGATAATCTTATAATCAAGGACAGCAAATTGAGACAAAGGGAAATTTTTTTTTTGTCTTTTTGAGATAGGGTCTCACCATGCAGTTCAGGCTGGCCTTGTGCTCACTTTGTAGCCCAGGCTGGTCTCAAACTATCCTCCTGCCTCAGCTTCCTGAGTGCTGGGATTACAGGTGTGCACCACCACGTCCAGCTAAAGAGAAAAATCTTTAAACAAATAGTGTTAGAGTAACTCTTATCTATTTTACCAAGTTACTTCTCTGCCTTGTTGCTTTTTCATAATTCAACAATCTTTGTCCTTAACCTGGTGTGGTGGCACATCCCTGTAATCCCAGCACTCGGGAGGCTGAGGCAGGAGGATCAATGTGAGTTCAAGACCAGCCTGGGCTACAAAGTGAGCCCAAGGCCAGTCTGAATCACATAATGAGACCCTGCCTCAAAAAGACAAAAAAAAATCTTTGTCCAATTTGGCGTATGCATACAAGTCTGACTGCATCTTTTATTCTTCATCTTTTTTATGATTACTCCTACATTATCTAAACCTATAGTAATTAAATTTGTATGATTTTTCTCCTGGTGATCTGTCTCAATTTCAATTTATTTCTTAAGGCCAGTCAATAGAAAAGAGAATGCTAACATGGTAAAGAAGTAAAGTTTTGTATTTTCCATAGAGTATAGAGTTTTAAAGTTTCATGATGAAAATGTTCTAGAGATGGATAGTGGTGAGAGTTGTATCCAAGTATAAATGTATTTAATGCCACTGACCTGCACTCTTAAAAATGATTAAGGCAGTAAATTTTATGTTATGTGTATTTTACCAATAAATTTGGGGGAAAAAACAAAACTGTAAGACATTCACAGAAATTTATTAAACCCCGGGTTGATTTGATTTGATTTGATTTTTGTTTGTTTGTTTGTTTTTGGTACCAGTAATCAAATTGACTGGAAACTAGAACAAAATAAAGCATAATATCTCTCCTTTAAGATTCTAAATCTTTCTTCTAGCTAAAGACTTCTGTTGCATCTACAGGATTCCTTTCCTCAGGACCTTGCATTTACCAGGCAGGCACTTGTGCCTCTGAGTTATGTCACTGGCCCTGGACCCTGGCTGAATTTTAGAGAAGATAATGAGTTGTAGTTAAACACAAAAAAAGCTATGTCTATACAAAAGAAATGGAACGATAGAAATGAAAGTGTACAATTTCTCTTTCAATCTAAAAAATTTCCTTTGCTGTGAGATTGAGTCTAAAACAACTGGTTCAATGAACTCTGTCAGTTGACTCTGGAATACTCTGATAGAGAAAAGATAAAAATTGGCTTAAAATTTTGTCTGTGGGGTTTATTCTCATAGTCACCTCAGAAAAACCAAGCTTCATTTTTATAGCCAAGGAAGATTGTACTTGGTGATATAAATGGCAACAGTTGGTTAGAAAAATGTTGCCAGTAGAGGCAGGGTTTCCCATTGAGAATACTAACACTAACAATGAGTGTTATAAAGCCACAGGTATATTGCATTTAATCAGTGACCCTCCTCAACCATACCAAGAAGAACACAATCTTTAGCTTTCATCCTTAAATTCACAGTAAATTACCAGCAGCAGAACACAAAGTAATATTGGAGTAGGAGAGTATCTATAAAAAAAACAAACAAACATTAAAATACCTGTTACTTGTCACATTAAATAAATAAAACATTAGATAAATAAAAAAAATAAAACACGACCACTGAAAGAGTATCACAAATTTTCAAAAGGCTAAAGGAATGCATTAGCAACAAAAAGCCATGTCAAATAGTCATAAAGGAAGCCAATTAGTAAGACTGAGTATGAAAAATACGATACCTGAAAAATCCAACAGGTTTATAAATAGGTTGATTGATAGAATAGAAGCAGTCAAAATATGAATTGCTGACTTGAATTGGTAGATAAAAAGACATTAAGAAGAGATACATAAGCAATTGTTTCCATAAATACTGATAGCTTTAAATGAAAAAACACTGATTTTCCCTCTTCAGATAGTAATTTGTACTTACAACACACATACAGACTCTGCAAAAAAAAAAAAAGAATCCATTATGAAAAGAAAAACTCATATAAATATTTTAATACTAAATTTACTGAAACCTTATGCGATTAAAATATGTTACCTTTCCCCACTACAATTACAAGAGGTGCTCGGAGTGGTGGTAATTCACTTCCAGACATTCATTAGCATGGTGAACTGCTGAAGTGTGTATACATTTTTGGTGAAGTGTTTTACTGTTGAAGGGTGTGTACAATACTATATTCATACTAACTTTATGGTGAAAAGGAATTAAATTATGTTGAAGAATTTAGCTGAAATAGGAAAATTAGAGCAGCTGTGAATTTACACAAATGACAGTGTGCCATGAACTGAAGAAGTTCCTCAACTCAGTCAGAAGCGCCAGAGATCGAAATAGGTGAGAAGTGGTGGAAGTCACTTGCTGGATTCCACAAGCATCCTCCTCTTTGCTTCAAAAAATACATGTCCATGGTAAGTTGTAAAAATGATATATTTTTCTATAAATCTGGACATTTCTGGGCTATTATTCTTAAAATGCAAAAGCAAAATGTCACATTCTTGACTGGAAACCAGAACAAAACAAAGCATAATATCTTTCCTTTAAGATCCTAAATCTTTCTTCTAGCTAAAGAATTCTGCTACATCTACAGGATTCCTTTCCTCAGAAAGATTCACAACAGAAAGCAAATTAGAGCCTCAATTTGCACCATGGCTGTGCCTTTTAGTGCAGTAACAGACATCTACTGCCACAGCACTAGACCGAAAGTTCCCAGTCATCCACATTTACTCTTTCCAAGTTGTTACGATTGTGTGAAATGCTTGCCAAGCCTGTTCTTTCCTTTTTAAAAAAGTATCCAGATACAATTTAGTATAACTGGCAGTTTTAATACCATCACATAATTCAGTGCAACTAAAAGTATAAAGCTTTAGGAGAAAATTATTTGTGACAACTTTGTTAACATGTAAAGAAAACAAGAAACAGTATGCCATCAATAAAAAGATTGAGTAAAATGAATGTACAGTAGTATTATGAATATTATATATTATTCATGAACTCGTATGAAATGAGCAGTACACTATTTTATTAAAAATGGCAAATAGGTAACCATAAATTGCTTGTTTCCATATTTGTTTGCAAAATAAAGGAAATAACTTTATATTGTAGGGTTTATTAATTTTTAGTATATCGTACAAATTTTAGGGATACTAGGTGATAATTTAGTAAATATATTGTTTGTATAATGATCGTACCATGGGGATGAACATTTCTTTCTCATTTTGATAGGTTTTATTGGCATAAAATAATTGTAAATATTTACGATATGTAATGCAATAATTCAGTGTATGCATAAAATTTGTATTCTATATCCTTGATTTTAAAAATAAAATCAGAATAAAAAGACACTAACATATTGGAAACTTCAGCAGGAGGAGGGTAAATTATAATTATTTCTTACACAATTCTGCATTGACTAAACATTGTAAAGAACTCATACTACTTAAAAATACAAAACAAGTTTATGACTTAAAAATTATGTACACTATTTTATGAAATCTAAAAAAGTTTTTTCAAATATAACAACTATTGGCAACACTGAGAGATGGGAAACTATTTCATTCTGATATTTTTTGTGCATGCATTTGGTATTGAGTGATTTTTCTCATTGTTTTGAAAGGCGAGGGGTAGAGAATAGAGGGAAGAGGGAACTAGATAACCTTCAAACATTTGGGAGCTGCAGTGAGAGCACACTCTTAAAAATTCACTCTTTGTGGAATTTAATAACATCCATTTCACAAACCACAGAGTTTTCCTATCTCACAAATCAATTTCATTCTATTATATTGGTGAATTAGTTTCTTTTTGTGAATTGGTTGTTCCACTTTAACTGTTGGCCTTTTCATAAAAGGGAAAAAATGTATTAGGAGTATAGAAAATAGTCAAGATAATAGCCCAGTAATACTTCTTACATATCAGCTAACCTCTTCTCTTCAGATTCCCCCATGCCTCAGTGACCACAAGCTGTTATCACTGAATTAGCCATGACAAGTCTGTCCCCGGCCCTGTTCTTTCAAGCAGTGGTTTACTGGAGGTGCAGTAATGAACAATTCTAATGAGACTGCTACCAATTCATCCACAATTTCATGTACAGAATTTGAAATCCAAGCCAGATGTCATCATTTATGTTACATTTAAGACACAGAATTGACTCTGCTGAGAACTTTAATGTTTTCTCTGGAAAAATGATCATTACATAGCTTTAAAATGACAATAAAATAAAAAGTTGAAATAAATTGCTCTTAATATTTGTGTTTTCATAAGCAAAACAGTAGAATTTTACTCTTGTATATTTGAATACATATACATTTGTATGTGTATGTGTGTATAGATATGATTGCCCATATATATACATATATGATATATAGATATATACTCAGATAGCTATTAACACACACACATACTCACAAACACAGACCCGCGAAGAGAGATGCTTTGAAGTCCTTAAAGTGCTTAAACAATATTTTTATCTTGAAAATTCAAATGCTATCTTTTCAAATGTAATGTGTGAATTACATATATCTAAATGCTCACATAAAATAGATTTTACTTCTTATGCCAGTATATCATATGACTACTGTAGTCCTGCAGTATAATTCAAGAAATAAAGCAGCATTACGTGGCTGTTCCAGAACAGTTACAATATTCACACCTATACAAAAGGTGGAAAAGAAGACATATATCTGCCAACACAACTCATGCCTCTAAAGGAATTATTTTAAAACATATTTATGTGAAATGGATGTCAGTATGCATTTATTATAAAATAATTTTCACTTAAATCCTAGATTTAATCTATAAATGAATACAACTATAAAACAAATTATTCTCTTTTGGTACAAATATTCTTTTAGTAATGACAATACTAATAATAGGGTAAACTGCATTATGTGTATAGATATATTTTATAACTATATAGATTCAAAGCAGTTGGTGTATCTTTGAATCAAAACAGTACATTTGAATACTAATTGACAGTTTTAAAGCACTTTTTCTTCTGTCTTATTTTACTGTAAAATACTAACTGGATCACAACATTATATGAATTTTGATTGCAAAACAACATAGGAATAGTATATAATACACTTCTCTCACAGCAAGCTCAATAATATATCAAAAAGAGAGATCCAGAATTACTGTTGTATTATCATTTTTTTTTATTTTGAAAAGAATACAACCAAGCAAAATAAAACAGAATAGAGTCAATCACAACGAGACAATGAACATGGTCCATGACTTCTAAACAGGTAAAGGGCAATCAATAATGGCTACCATAATGCCTTCTTGTTATCTTCAGTATAACTGCTCATACCATAAGGGATAAATAAAATCAAGCAAAATAGAACAGAATAAAACCAGTAAAACAAAAACAAAACAAAATAATGAAAGCAGTACAGAACTTCAAGATACTAGTAAAACAGCAGTGGCTACCATAATGCTTCTTGTTATCTTCAGAATAGTTGCCTACACCTTCAGACATAATACAATCAAACAACACAGAATAGAGTAAAATCAATCTAAACAAAACAATGAAAGCAATACAGGGTTTCAAAACAAGATAACTGGATATCCTCAATGGCTACATTTATATATTTTATCTTTGAAATAGGTGTCCGTGCCATCAAGTGTAATAAAATAACAAAACAGAATAAAACAAAACTTGTAAGAACAATGAAAACAATATGAGTTTTAAATCATGATAATAGATTAACAGTGGCCACTTCCTTCCCTTTTTAGATAATTCCTCCCCTTTGACTTTCCCAGTATGTATTGTGCATTTTGGATCCCACCAACTCCTTTAGTTTGTTATACTAGGGAGACAACACGAAATTCACCCATGTGACTCTGAACCATTTCATCCACGAGCTCATGTATCATTGTTCTAATCATCTCAATAATTTCTATTTATAATTTCACCTTCCATTTAGTAGCAAGTATTTCTAGATCTTTACACAAACTTTCCTCCTGCAAAATATGCCTTGTTCAACTATTCAGACTTTAGTAAATACCAATTTTTGTGCGTACCAGTAACTTACATGGTTTTTCAGTGTCAAGGCGTAGTCTAAACTTCAAGATTGTTCATGATTCTTCATGATTGGATGGCTCCTCTCCAATCTCAAAATTCTCTATCAAATCTCTTAACTTTGCAATGTTCAGGTCACACCCACATTTCTAGAATGATGGACTCCATTTCAGATCATCTTTTTTTTTCATATTCCTTTATTTCAAACTTTAATTACAGTTTCTGCTAATGTCAATCAAGTCACGTAGGCATTTAATTACATATCAGATGACAGAATTGAAATAATAGTGGGACTTAGTCTGAGAGTATGAGTTTCAAACTTTGCAACAGCTATAAGAAATAGGAGGCAGAGATGAAATTGAGCAACAGTGAAGATGTAGGTTTGAGAAGCCTTGGAGCTGAACCCAATTTGCTTAAAGAAGTAAAGAATGAATTCAGGTTTCTGTCACTGGTAATTGAATAATAATGGTATCCTGTAAGACTCAGCTAACTGAAAACAAAAAAGCAATGTTTCATGTGTGACTTTATTTACATAATCTCTTAGATTATCGTTTCCTATTTAATTTGCCTTCTTTTCAGAGTTTTTGTACACATCATAGGCAAGTCCCCACCTCTGAGTCTTTTAATATATTAACACAAAAAAACTAACAGGGATTAGGTCATTATTATCAAGTATTCAAACTTCAGTATGTGTGTAAATGTACAAAACACCACTTGAGGAAATTATGTTTTAGATAACAAGTTACTTCCTTTAGAAGCTGTACTACCAGTTCCAGATTTAAAATGCTTTTATAATTTCCCATTCTTCTTGTAAGCTAGTATTTTTTTTAACATATTGCAATGAAAAGCACTGCATTTTAATGCCATTCCTTATGTGTGTGAATATTTTGAGTATTTCACACATATCTTGAATTGTCAGAAAAATAAGTGAGATTCGATACTCAAAAGAAAATATTCTATTTAAAGAAGTAGCTTTCTGTAGAATTTAAACTATTTTTGTATAACGTGGTATATGAAAATAAATGTTAATTCTCTGAAGCTTATGATTTTTTAAAAAAATTATGGTCAACTAAAAAGTTGATCCATGTATTTGGATGGCCTGTGGATACATGTATGCATTCATGTGTGTGGACTCCATGTTCTGCTGTAAGCCATGATATTCAATTACTTTCATTCTTTTCTCTTCTCATATCATAGAAATAAGTGTATCTTATAGATAATAACCACTATTTTAGATGTGTGCTTAGAATTTTAACGCATCCCTTTACCTAAAGCTTCTCATCAAATGTTAACTAAATTACATTTTTCATTTACCAATAAATATTCTTTACTCAAAAATAGCTCACAATTCAACAGAAAGCAAAAATCCTATTTATAGTCTTTGCCATGATACAGAATAACTCTAGCTCAGTTTCCCAAACATAGTAATTATAGAAAAAAAGAAGATATTTGGAACATAACATTTTAGAATAGTAAAATAAAGACACTGTTTCTCTACTTCACATTAATTTTAATATTTATATGTGGCCTCAAAGACCATAAAACTTTCTAAAGACAAATCAGCATTCATCCAAAATAGTATCATCAAAAATTTTTGACTCATTCTTACATATAGAGGAGAAAAGTAGTCTGAAGAAACTAATACAACTCAACAGACTAAAGACCAGAATGGAAAAACAAACTAACAAGGTACACATTTTTTAAAAAGTACTGCTCACAGATTTTCAAGAAATACATACTGAAATGAACACATTTGACACATAACACAGAACTCACTATCCAAGCCTTCCTAACTTGCCCTCAGGCAGGGACCTCAGCAAATTCCCATTCTCCATCAGCACCATTTTGTCCTAAGGTCCCATGGGTGGGAGATTCTGTGTCCTCTGCTTTGGACATCTGGCAAAAGATACACCATTGTTTCCAGTTCAATTAAAATGTCTCCTGTTACTTTATGCTCTATCACAATTTATGTTAACTCTGCATTAATAATTTGGAGAATATGTTGCTCATAGTAAGTATTTTCGACTACTCATCATTCTTCTCTTACTGGACCTTTGCCTTTCAATTCCAGGTACAGCATCTATTCCTTGCATTAACTAGTTTTCTTCCATGTACTGAGAATTGACAGTGGGTTTCTATAGTGAACTTTCCACCCATTCCCACCCTGTTTGAGACATGGGCTCTCTACCAAATTTCCCTGGCTGGGGTTCAGCTTGCCTAGGTTTCCTAGAATGCTGGAATAATAGGTGTGCTCCGAAGTACCTGACTTACATGAAAAATCTGAAGATAGAAGGTGTTGAAACATTGGTCTGTATAGGTAAAATGCCTATCCATGGAATTATAAGAAGTTGAGGCCTTTAAGTGAAAAGGTGTAGGTCCATTCACCATAGGCAAGAAAGTGACTCCAGAGTCACAGATATCCCTGTGAAGATCAACAGTCTATACCTGCCTTAAAGTCCTCAGCTGTAAAACAGGACTAATACAAATGATACATTCACTTGTCTGTTTTTCAGAACGGAAGGAGATAATCAAGCAAAGCATTACCTACTACATTTCTGGTTGCTTCAATACCTCCTCACTGATGAGTATTAATACAATTTGCATATTACAATTATTTTGATTGTTTTTCTATGCACGAGCTCCACATACTCTGGTTTGGCAATTAACAATAGGGCAGAAAAAAATAAAAAACAAAAAAACAATGTTATAACAGCTCTAAAAATAATCCAAGAGACATGATAATTCATTATTTGTCAACAGGTCCTATCTGTCACAAAACTAGGATTTTAATGGCAAGAAAAGAAACAATGATACATATAGTACAATACTTAAAGATTTTAATGTTAGGTTGGTTATATAAATTTCTCATGAAATCATTACTATCTTTTTTGCACTATAGAACATGTATGTATGTCTGTATTTCAGGTTTTCCCTACCAAGGAAAATGCCCCATTGCCCATTATGGCTTAATTTACTATAACTTTAATGCATGCGTTCTGTAAGAAGATTTAGAATCTTCTTAATGAAATATATTCATGGTTCAGAATCTTTCCTGATAATAACAGGTGGTAATCATTTCTTCAAAAATCCCAACTTAGTCACTTGTTCAAGTTAAAGAAAAAATATAGGTTAAGCATTTTGAAATTTAAATAACCATTTCTTTCCCTTGACCTACTTTCTGGTAGTAGCAACAAAACCAACCTTGATAAGGAAGGATTGTTTCATCTGCAAAGTGTCAAATTAAGGGAGTGAATTAGGCCATGGCTCCCAAATTCACTTCAGGTTCCAAAGAGTATGTGATTACCTATTCACAGAAAAAGAGAGCTATGTGAGAATCCTATGCTCCTTATATTGAGAAAACGATTCAAGGTTTTAATATACAATCCTGAGAAGGAGGCTAAAAGGGAAGAGGGACATAGATAAATGACTGTGAAATGAGATTGATTTTTTCTTTTTTCTCTAAATAATGAGAGGTATTGTTATATTAATTAGTTTGTGTCTATTTTATAGTCTTAAAAACAGAGGATAATTTGTCTTGATTCCATAATTACCAGCGATACAAACAATGTATGACAAGTCTAACAAGCAGGTTTTTTCAACATGGGCACATATAACAATAGTAAATGTGTTAGCAAGATGAATAAATTAAGGTTATGCCATTTATTACGTTCTGTTCTTTCTTAATAGCAGGTCTTATATAAGTTTGTATGCTAATTTCAAAATTTCTACATTGTGCAAGTAACTGATTACAAAATACGTCACTAACCTTGGTTAATCAATAAAAAGTAGTTTCCAAATTATTCTAAAGGAACCACTTGCATATTTTATTTTGGATAACAGTTGGTTTAGTTCTTAGAATAAGACATAGTACTCTTCATTATGATTATAAAATGACAAATTAATAGTTTTATAGATCAATGTAAAACCATTCCTCTCTGACAGAATTGCTGTAGACTGAAGATTGGGTTAAAAAACATCTAACTCCCATAGAATACTGACTAAGCTAAAGGAAAGGCCCTGTGCCTTCCATTTGTGCTATATGCATGGGTCAAATAAAATTATTTCAACTTTACATCTGATTCTTCCTGTCTGGGCTGCACAACATCCTGGAAATCACCAAAGTTCAAACTAGAAGGAGACTATTACTTTTCTCCTGTTACTCAATACATCTATTACATTAATAGCACAATTATTACAGAGGGATCAGCTTTCATACTGGTAATATAGACATACCTCTGGAAGCAATTTCTGGCTTTGCTAGATGAGGCAATCTATTAGATCTTCTGTAAATTCTAAAGCCTATTGAAAGACTACAGACTTTGGATTTCTTGGTCTAGATTTTAGCAGCACCATATTTATATGTAGAGTATCCTTGGCAAATTCACTCACATCTTTGAGCCTCCTCAAAGTGGATAGTAGCTTTCATCTGATAGGAGGTTGCAAATATCTATGACAAGTAAAGGTAACAAGTTCTACAACATTTCATATAGCATAGAAATTAGGTAATTGAAAATTATTATCATGTACAGTACTTTTGACCATTCCTTTTTAATGTTAACATCATCCTGTTGTTCAAAATAATAAAAATCTAAAGAATATCTTTTCAGTCACGCTTAATATTACATTAAAATGTAGAGAAAATAAATATATGATGTGTTAATACATATGAATTATTATAAAACATATAAAAAGTACCACTGATCCTTGTTCAAAAAGTTGAAAAGTTATGTGTTCCAAGTAACAGATATAAACACAGAAGTTTCCAGGTTTTAAAAAATATATCTCAGCTTTAGGTCTCAGGACTGCTGAATATATGCTTTGGTTATTAGGTTATGTTTCCCTAAAGGAAAATGTTTGATTTTTTTCCTCTATTATTACATGAGCACAGTTTTTACAAACTAAGTAGTCAAATGATATTTATAATCCTTCACACCTGCAAACTCTGAAGAGAAGAAACAAAACAAATAATAACAAAAAACCAAAACCTGTTGAACTGTTGCCATTTTTTAACTGTTAGCTCACATGTCCATTTCCTGAATACCTCATAAAATCGCAGAACAAGTGTCTGTAGAACTTGTTTGAAAATCCACATTAGAAGCAAACTTAATTATTTGAATTTGAAGCAAACCTCACATTCTACATTGTTTAGACAATTTGAAAATATGTAAGGGGTGGTGAGCCTTGCATTGCAGTTAACATGTATTTCCTTTGAGTATATAATGTTTAAGTTCATCTTTTTTTATACTATTTTCTGGAAAGAAAGTTTATAGCATCAGTAATCTTTGGAACACAAAGAATCTTAAAAGTTCAAATAGTATTGGTCCTAGCAACATGATACAATTATTCCCTCAGAAATCCTTACTGTAATGATAATGAAATACGTATGTAAATGTTGTAAAAGGTCAGTTTGCAATAAGGGTCATCTTTTTTGCCAGACTTTTCTGGTTAAGTTCATTCTCATTTACTAGTGCAGACTTAGACCTTTTGTCTCTTTGACTAGCTCATAAACCCCATACAGGCAGAGAAAACTTGCACACAGAAAACTTTTTAAGTACTATGTGATACACACTTCACAGACAATGAACAAGTGTTGATCTGCTCCTGAAAGCATTTAGATTACAATAAATTTAGAAGGAAAACTATGATTCACTCTTATAAATATCTCTGCATCATAAATCAATTTAATTGAAAATTATTAAAATTGTCACACAAAGGCTCTGCTCAGAGCGCGTTCCATCAGACAAAGGGAAATGCTGCTTGCTGGTAAGGAGCTCAGAGGGAAGGCAGAGACAGGCTCTGCTCAGAGAGCACTCCAACAAAGGGAGAGGCTGCTCACCCCGCCCGTTAGCCTGGGGCGGCCCAGCAGCAGCTGCTCTGGGCCTGGCTTGAGTTGAGGGTGCGACCAGCGAGTTCCACCTGGCCGTGCAGCTTGGGACTTTGCTGGGAGACCTGTGGGAGTTTCTGTCCATCCCCCATCGCCCAAGGACGTTTGGGGCATCCCTGGGGTTCTGCCTGCGCCCCGCCCACTCACTGGGAGCAGCCAGGGGGCAGCTGCTCTGGGCCCAGCTTGGGCTGGAGATCAGCACAGCGGACTCCACCTAGCTATGCAGCTTGGCACTGGACAACCAGACACATAGAAATCTGTGTCC